>MKEJ01071412.1:0-22884 GCA_001753735.1 Embelia ribes | reverse complement strand
CAGATAGCTCCGGAAGTGCGACTGAATCACACCCGCCGCCCGCTCGTCGCTAAAATGCGCCGCCGCGACGGTCACCTCCGCCGCGGCGATCGGGCGGTTTTCTCCGCCGTGCGCCGGGGGAGGGGCGTCGCACTTGGATGACCGGGCAAAGCCCCACCGCTTCTTCGGTTTTGCGGCGGCGGAGGGAGGTGGAGGTTGCTTTTTGAGGCCTAGGAGGCCGCGGAACCAACGTGTGGCTTTGCCCATTGGGCGGTTTAGGGTCGGTGTGGAGTCAGGCGCATTTGCAGAGAGATTGAGAGAGAGAGAGAGAGAGGAGTGAAGTGAAGGGACCGACATGGGGGAAGATTCGATATATACGGAAGTAGCTCTGTAATTAGGATAAATTACATTTTGCCCCATGAGCTTTTTGAAGATTTCAGAATATTGAACACAAATATTTATAAATTTGTATACCACTGTCTCTCAGTAAGTTTTAGAGGTTAATCGCTCCTTGTACGAAAGTTCTCAATTTCGTTTCGACTTATATTTCATTTTAGCTAATGGAACGAAATATTTCGGTGCCAAATTGTTTCGACGCTTCGTTTCGAAATATATATATAAAATAAAAAATTTATTCATAATCCATATTCTCCATAAACAATAATAACATAAAAATAAAGATAAATTATAAAAATTATGTTCACAATTCATATTTTTCATCATTAGCAACAACATGCGAATAAGATAAAAATAAATAAAAACTTGCATTCGCAATTCTTTCTCTTTACCAACACCATAAAGATAATGATCTTCATTTTCTACTTGCATATGAGCACAAATTCCTATATTCAAATTAGTGTCATCCTCGTCAACAAATGCAATATCTTCTTCGTCAACTAAAATTAAAGCAGCTAATGGAGCTTTGATTGTTTCCCAACTTAAATCTTCTCCATCGAAAAGTCCAAATTTTACAGAGATCCATTCATTTAATAAATTTATGTTATCAGGACTTATCGGATCCAAAGAATCCTTTCTCTTCTTCAAATTCCTATAGAAAATACAAGAAAAGGAAAAAAAATTACAGCTTATAAAATTAATTTGAGAAGCATATAATGCACATACTAGCAAGATCTTCTTTTAAGAAATATAATTCTTAAATTAGTTAAATTGATGAATATTTATTAACAACAAAAAGGGGTGGGCAGATATGTGGTGGAACAAACTACGAATTACTACCAACCTAATGAAAGTATCAATTTAGAAAAATTGAAACTAAAAAACAAAAAATCTGATGAAAATAGAGAAAAAGGAACTTGATCTTTAATCTTGTTAGATGCTTTTCTTGAATGCAGTGAAATATTTGATGCTATGATTTGGAAAAAAAAAAAAGTGAGAGAGATGATAAGAAAAGAGATTGAAAGGTGAAGCTGCGCAAGATGAAAGAAAAGACAATGAGATACAGGTTTCTTCTTTTTTTGGCATTTTATATGTTTTTTAAAATGGTCATGAGAGGTTTAAGAATTCACAAATTAATCCCCGAAACATATTTTACCGAAATCATTCGAAATGACTAAAACGACTGAAATATGCCAAAACGATCGAAAAATCTCCCGAAGCGAAACGTAGGGCTCATCATTCCGGAAAAGCTAGCAAAACAAAAGGAAACGTTTCGGCTGAAATGGTACGAAATTGATAACTTTGCTATATATGCAAAAGTTTTTCGGCAAAAATGAAATGCTGCTTAAATGTCATAAATGATTCATAAAATTTACAAATTATTCCTAAACTAGTAATTATTCTCCATCTTTTTATGTTTTTCATAAATAAATTGCATAATATATATATATAATATTTTAGTTAAAATTTAAAGGTATTTTTATTTTTTCTCAATTATTAACTTCCAAATAAATAAATAAGACAACAAAATGAGTTGAATATTATTTTTTCACACGTAAATCAATTTTGTACCATGTCTTTACAAATAAAGTATAATTTAAGTCCTAGGGGTATTTTGTGATATTCACAAATCTCATGGGATAAAGTGTAATTTACCGTAAGAGTGAAGAACGGAGTTCTATAGTTTTTAATTCTAATAATGGGTTTGTTTGGTGAAATGTAGAAGTATACTTATATATTTACTAGGTAGAAATAAAAATGTTGTTTGTTTATATTATTAAAAATATCAAAATTATACTTCTGCATAAATTAAAGTTTTGGTTTTTTTTCTACAAAATAATATTTTTTTGATACTTTATTTTATTACTGATTATTTTTCACAAATTCCAATACCAAAAAATATATTTTTTTGAATCAAACAAATATACATACAATACTTATAAGTATCACTTAAAAGTATATTTTTTTATTTCTAATAAAAAAAAAATATACTTTTGTATTTTTAAAATACATCCAGACAAGCCCAGTGTATGGTCCGTAGTTCCACTTGGTTTTTTGACCTTTTAAATTTGATTACATATTAGTCAGGGAATGCTCTTAATTTTAAACAAAAAAATTATAATTATCCCTAATAATAATTAGTCGGAGAATAAGATAAAAATAAAAAGATTAGTTTGGTACTTTACATTTCATCCCACCAACTTATTTTGCCAAAATTGATTTTTTATAACTGACACAATAAATGAGTTTAACTATATTAAATTGTTAAGTATTTCATATATAAAAAAAATCTTTTTATATCTAGTCCTAACATTGAATAATAGTAAATGGTATGTAAATTATAAATATAAAATGCTATAAATTATAAAATATATTAAATAAGGGTATTTTAGAAAAAATATAACTTTTTACGTATTTATTTTTGAAAAGTTAACTAAATTTCTAGACAATCCAAAATAGAAATATTAACAAAATAAACTAGACGAATAGATTACTCAATTAAAATTTTAAATCTTTAATTTTTTATTTTTAAGTGGATTTGACCATATCAATTATTTATAGACAGACAAGTATAAATAATAGATATCAACAATGAAAAGAGAAAGCTCGTACCAGCTTAATTAATTTAAATAATTACACTAATGATGCCCATAGTTTGGAATTGAATTATGTTATTCCTTGTAGTTATACACAAGTTGTGCTAACGACCTTTGCCAGTATGTTTGTAGTTTAGTAGAGGTTTGTTCATACACGACCATTCCAGCATAGAAAGAGGAACTTGTTGCTCGTAATAAGCAACAACATTCTATTGCTTGCTATCCACCGTTTGATAAAATAGGCCGTACTTGTATTAAACATGGCACGTTTCATATAATGGTGGAGAGCCAGCAATATTTTTGCGTCATTCCAGCATACAAATGAAGCACGAAATGTAATGAATGGTCGAAATTGAGACATGGGCACAATTGTGATGCACATAGTATTTCTCTTACCGAGCATAGTACGGATCTAAGTTACCAGTTTGCGGTATGAGAATAAGAGTTACACATGTACATGTGAGAGCAATAGTAAAAAAAGAATTATGAACGAGAACGTTACCCTATCGGTGAATGATTAGGTGACTTCGTTATAGATGTTAAATTGGCCTTGAGTTTGCTTTACTTACGTTCAATTTGTAGCGTACATTCGACACACTAGACATATGCTTCCATTGTTATGTGTTAGTTTCAACGTTTCATATTTTCCACATTAGATGGTGAAATGTACTAATTTTTTATTGAGACAATATTATAACCAGTAAATCTCCGAGCATTCATATCAACATTTTTTATTTTATTTTTAAATCGTACTTTCATGAAAATCTATATTTCAATCAAAATAGAAACGGATCATATAATTTTTTTAAAAAACTTATTTATATATATCGAAAATATTATTATACAGATATAATAAATTATGGAAAATATTTTTTCAATATATTGGTGTATTTATTTAATTTTGGTGCAAAAAAATTAGAAATTTGTGAATACTAACCTTTTCTCTAACAAAAAAATTGAAAATAAAAAACAGATGTAGAAGATTTTTTTTTTAAATATATTTGAAAAATTAAAGAAGGTGAGAATCCGCCCTGTCCATATGCTCTTAAAAAGATGACATGAACGGATTTACTCTTCTTATACCATTTATGATTTTTTTCACAAAATTATTATATTTTGATGATAAAATTACTACGAATTAAAAATAATTTATCGCAACTAGCAGTAATTCAAAATGAATTTAAAATATTAGTAATAAATTATTCTTAATTTATATTAATTTGTCCCAACAATATTATAATTTTTATAAATTATAAGAAAAATAATTTCCTCACAGAAAAAGACTTCCCACATGTAACAAGTTACAAGCAATTGTATGGATGGCGTGGCATATTGTGGTAACAATGATAAATTATTTTTAAATTATCGGTTAAGATTAAATATATAAATTTTATATGAAATGACAAAATCTTGTATTTTAAAAATATTACAAAATCTTAGTGAATCACGAATATTTCAAAATGACAAAACTGAGACTAGCTGGGAGGAAATCCTCTCCATACAAGAATATTTTATTTTTAAATTATCGACCAAAATTAAATATATAAATTTTGTATGAAATGACATCATCTTTAATTTTAAGAATATTACAAAATCTTAGTGAATCACGAATATTACAAAATGACAAAACTGAGACTAGCTAGGAGCAAATCCTCTCCATACAGAATATTCTTTTACGCAATGAGTATATTTTTGGCGTAATTTATAAGGATTATTATATTTTAAGTATAAATTATTATAATTTAAAAATATTTTATTATAAATATTTTAATTTAATTTTTATTAAAATTAATTATAATAAATTATTCGTAATTGATAGCAATTTCGTACTTAAAACATAATCAATCTATAAAAAAAATGATTTATTACAAGAAACCAAAATTCTTGGACTGAGAGCAAATCCTAGCCAGGAACCTGCTTCTGCTTTGCATATATATCTATTGAGATCTTTTCGAAGCAGGTATAAAGTACTAAATTTTGGATAAATTATGATTTGGCCTATGAGTATATGATTATTACATAAGGGTGGCAAATAGTTGAGCTTTTGTCAAGTAGTTCTACTCGGCTCGAGTATTTCACATCACCTCCTAAGGTATTAGAAATCACACTTTGTTTTCAAGTTATAACCTATGTTTGATTTTGTTGTATAAGGGCGTATTGCTCTTACTTTATTGATTTATTTTATTAATTTATAATTAATATTTAATTATACTAAATAAACAATTACCGTATTTTAACAAAAGTAATGTATTTGTATGTAGCAACTTTTTTCAAAAAAATATTACAAAAAACTATACGAAAATGCTATTTAATATGTATTTAGTAATTTTTTGACTTATTTATAAAAAATAATATCGCTCTCACTCTGCCTCGGAACAATTAGAGGTAAAGTGCAATGACAAAAAAAAATCTTGAGGGGGCATAGTGTAATTTCAGATACCTTAGGGGATTTTCTAAAATTATCAAAAACCTCATGGGGCAAAGTGTAATTAACCCTAGAATATAATACTTATAAATATATACAAATAAGTATATTTTTTTTTTATCAAAAATATATATGTGTGTGTGAGTCAACTTTGAATCTTTTGCATTCGAGTCTTTACTACAATTTATTAAAAGTATATGCTATACATATACATATAAAGAATGAAACAATGATCCTTTCTAAACCCACCAAATATTGGCATCTAAAATTAGTCGAATAAACCGAAAGAGCTAGGGGCAATATCGTATTTTCATTTGCCTATAAAACTTGTATATAATTTGGAATCAAAGTAATTTTAAATATCTTGAAATTCTGATACAGTCAAAAACCACATGGGACCATAAGTCTTTTTTTTTGCCCAAAATTGTCAGAGACTTTGAATCAACTTAGTACACACACACATTAGAAAATGCAAGTTTTCAACATGCTAATTAAAGATGGTCTTATCCATGTCATGTTTTTTTTTTCTCCATAAGCTGGCATTTATTCAAAGATGAAATTGACCATAATAACAGAAATTAATATTTCATCATCACCCACCACCAGGGACACATTATTTAGCATGCATTATTTAGCAAGGCTTGTTATATTTATTCCGAAAGTTTTAACATTTTACTCACTTATAGGTTAATCAGCCCATGCATGTGTATTTATAATCTTTAAATAATAAGCATTTGAGTCGAACCATATAAAATAATAATCAGTAATAATATGAGGATCGAATTTGAGTTTTGATACTATATTAAATAACTGTTCATTACTTACTGCTAAAAGAAATCATTACGAGTAAGGAGAATAGTACATTATTTAGTGTAAGAATTTAATATATTTATTTGGTATAGGAAATTTAACATAACAATATGTACTCCATTTGCAGTACATTTATCTCTGCTCAGATCTCTCAGGCAGTGATATAACAAAAATGAACAAGTAAACTTGTACGATTGATAAATGGGGTCACAATTTTAATGCAAGAGAGATATAGTACCAATTTTTTTTAAAAAATGGTGTACTTATAGTAGGGGTACAATTATAAATAAATAAATATATAAAACATCTAAAAGAAATTTCCAAAAATTTGCCCAACCCAAAAGTTGGATCCGCAGCAATTGGATTAGCATACAGTATAATACTCGCACTGATATAAAATATCAAATTAATTTTGTTTAGCCTAAAAAAAAATATACTACCAATTGCCACATATATATATATATGTATATATATACATATATATATCTTAAGGGGCCACAGATAGATACGAAACGTAACTTGAGCAAAGAATGAGAGTCAAGTGGTTGCCGGGTCAACAAAGATAGGCATGCAGCCCAATCAATGTTTAGATATAGTTGTTCAATGTATGTACTTAACGCACGTACTTGCACCGGCACCCTCTGTTCACACTTGTTTTCAACACATGGGCCATTTTCTGGACCCGCCGGGTGCACCCGGACCCGCATTGCATCGATACTGTGCTACATTGAGAGGGGCGGATGCAAAATTTTTGTCAAGGGGCAAAAGATGTATAGTTTTAAATATAAGATATTTAGATGAAATAAATTATTTATTTTTATGTATTTATATAGTTAAATTATGATTGTATATTTATTTTGGGTATGTATTGTATGTCAAATTAATAAATTCAGAACTGATAATTTAATTTTTTAAAATGAATTAGTAACTTATATAATAACATCGATTTATAAATTAAATGAAATGGCAGATGGGCCAAAGTAACGATGAAATGACTTGTTTAATGAGTAGGCGAAGCTTGAATAATAAAATCAATAAAATTGAAGCATTGGAATTAAACTAAGAGAACGACAAAATTATTATTTTTTCAATATATGAATATATATGAAATATGAGGAGTTAATTGATAAAAGGACAAAGTTATAGGTTTTTATGATAATGTAAAATAATCAAAACATTGAAAATTTTTAAAAACTTCGTTAAGTGAGCCTTGATCCCAAGTTATGTTTCGTAACCACTTGGACTTGCACAAAAATTTCATTTTTTATTTATACAAATCAAGAGAGGGCAATTGGGTCTCCTTACCTAAACGTGGATATGCCCATACCCATATTGTAGCCACAATGCTTACGAGGGCCCGAGTTGCATCCAAAAAGATATTTGTGATGGTCGATTGAACTTAACACACTAGTAGTTAAACCAAATACGCCATTGACTAATATTCGCGTGTTCATGGTGTCTACTGTCTGAAACCTATAGACTTAGTTACTTATTGGTAAGGATGGGTATGGGTTACACATTTTGCTTATTTGATTTGTACTCCAACGACTTGTAGACTTGCATGACCCACGGCCCGCAGACCCGATCAAACGGACAACCCTCGTTCAAGCAATGCAAAAATCATATTACTCAAATCCCAGCCAAAACTCGGTCTTTATCTTGTATCCAGTTTGGATCGGACAAGAACTTCTCAAACCCAAATGCTAGTCCCTTAAATGTGTATGATTGAAAATAACATACTCATATTGGCTATGGCTCAACTCGTTTCATGTAGCAAATTGTGTATGGCTAAAAATATTCAATTTATGAAAATATGCAAATGCTTGAGTTGAATGGAACAACAATCAATAGATTAGATAAAAATTTCTTAGCAACTTTAGCTATAAGTATCTATCTCAAAGTTACATGTGTGTTCCAACGAAATTTGGATGCCATAACAACTACCATGGCGTTTCGATAGTTACGGTGATAATCTATAATAAAATATCTTGTCGTTGTCCAGTCCTCTCTGTATCCATCCATAATCGTACGCAACTACGTACATAGTAGACAACGTCACGCCATAAGGGAGAAAGAGGAAACTACTCAATCGATGCATCAAAATTTGCATTCAATTTTATTGAGGAATGCTATGGTTAATCGTGAAATATTAGACAATGGTAAGCCTTTGTTACAAACATCATTTGCCTTCACGCTAGCAATTTTTTTATTTCCTCGGGGGGTAATTTTTTTTTACTAAAACTATTAGCTATACTCAATTTTGTATATTCATAACGTGGTGGCAATTTCACTAATGTAAATTCGATAAAATTGTGAAGTTATTATTTCCCTTCATAATCCCAAAGAAAATTACAAAAAGTACTAAATCATCACTGCAATATAATTCCATTTGTTTCCGTGAAAAACAATGAAAAAAAAAATATTTTCCAATAAAATAAAAATTCTAGATGATTTTTTTTTGAAAAATCTATTTTTTAGGAAAATATTTTCCAAATCTCGATAAATACGAAGGAAAATAATTTCAACTTAAAATAGCAAAAACAATTTCTCAAAAACCACTAACTTAATTTTCACGTCCTTATATTATATCCTTTCATCTTATCCCTAACTAAAAGTATCTTACAAATTAAAAAAATTTCACCCTTATCTTTAAATTATCTCTCATCAAAATAATTTTAAATTATTTTTAATTGAAAATTTAAGTGAGTTGCCAAACATATAGAAAAATTTTAACAAATAATTTTTTTGGAAAAGCTTTTTCCGAAAAATTATTTTCTCCAAAAACTATTTATCGCAAAACAAACAAATCACAATGCTACATAATTATTATTTAATAAATTAATATTGGCATTACCCTTTCCTCATAGTATGTATTAATATAGGATTAACTAAACAAATTGGGAACAATTTTCCCGCCAAACCAACACCGCGCTCTCTCTCTCTCTCTCTCTCTCTCTCTCGCGTCTCCGATGCCCAGTTGAAGGAAGAGAAACCGTCTCAAGATCGTCATCTCAGTAAGTGTTTAATCAGTATTATCAAACCAGCATCTGCAATTCTGTAATTTGGGGCTTATTTGCACGTACTGATTAATTATGTTTTTCGCTCTTGCGATTTGTTCCAAGTGAATTGTTATAGAATTTCAGTAAATTGAATTATCTAGAAAAAGCTTGATTTAAACAAGACCAATCTGATATCCTATATTTTAGTTTTTTTTTTTATTTTATTCCTCGAATGATTGAGGTTTAGCCCCGTTTTCTAATTTTCTATGACGTTGAACCCCTCATTTTGCTATCTAGGTACAATATTTGATTATGCTTTTAGCTTACGTGATTCTCAAAGTCAATTATAATAGAATTTCATCAATTGCAATTATCTAGATAAGCTCAATGAAAAACTATTATCACAGGGACGGAGTTATGCCGCCCATAATTTAAAAAAACCAACTCGATATCCTATAGTTTAGTTTTTTATATGTGATTTTAGCCACTGCAAAATCGAGTCGTAGTCTCCTTTGTAATTTTTTGAGACGTTCAGCCTCATCATTTTCAATTACTGGCTCTGCCCTTATGTGGTCGGCGTTTAGATTTAATGTAGTTATGATAAATATCATCTAACGAGACAATGGAAGTAAAGTTTAGAGTTTATTGACAAATGTTCGGGAAACAATAATGATGAAATGAGAAATAACGCTAGAGGAAGGATGTTCCCATTCATGCATGTATTTTCAACGCCTGATTTTAATCTTTATCGTCAAACTTTAAAATAGAGGATGACATATGTAGAATGCCTGTGCCAGACCCTTCAACTTAAACTAGAACTGGGCGAACAAAGTTTTAGTGCAAGGGAACATAGCAAATGCCTTACCGTTTTAATGGATTGAATAGTGTTTGTTTAAACTGGTGAGAGGGTCACTTAGATTCAATCCCGAAAGTTTCGGGTATTGACCATTTAGGGGCACTGGTGGGAGTGCCTTTACAACTAAAATTCTATTTGCTTCCGGTAATTTCAATTGCAACATTAACAATCCCAAATTTTTGGAAAAGTGGCAGGATTGGTCATCAAATTTTTCAAAAAAGTGACATATTTGGCTCTGCTATATTTTTTCTTCATATCAAATTCCTGAAGTGCTCAAAGTATACGAGATATCATAAATGTTTATATAAAGACTAGTTTTGCCCCCTGAGTAAACCGCATATTGGTCATTTGACATTATTTTCATTTGAAATGCTTTGCTTGCACAAGGACCAATATGTAACTTGGTTAGAACTTGGTGACTATTGTTGTTTCAATTGGAAGATGGGGACCAAATAGAATTTTGGATGGAACTATGGTTGCTAATATGCTCATAGTTATTGATTATCGTTACACCATAGCATAACTGACGTTATCGTGGCATGACTTGGTATGAAATGGAGTACCAAATGTCTGTTGGAGGTTCGTAAGTCATGAAATAAAAATAGCCATGAGATAAGTAACAAGCATACACATGAGCTTGATTACGAAAAATAATCTTATGTTGCTTGACTTTAAAAGGTAGTTTGCATGTATTTGAGTTTTGACCTGGAGTTGTTTTAGTTGTCTATACCGGCTTTCTTGGCAATTGGGATCCACGGTGGTTATCTATAAAAGTGCAGTCTCTTTTGTAACAAAGTTCTAATACTATAGTTCAGAATGCATGAAAACACAATAGTTAAAAGAAGAAACATTTACATTTATATTATAGGTGATACACACTGAGTGAAATTTCAACATTTTCTTTTCCCTTTCCCGTATCTACTGCATTGGGTGTTAAAACATACAAAACATTCCAGTACAACTTGCTCTTTTATAGTCAGTTGAACCGGTTTAGACATATCTCTTAGTTGAGGAGAGAGCACTTTTTTGCGCTTCTCAACTTTTGAATCAACTAGTACATAACAATCTTTTTCACCTGCACAAGGATTCGTACCTTGCTTGTTCTGTTACAAGCCAAATAGCTATATGCCTATGCATCAATTTTCTTCGCATGGACCCTGGCTAGAATTATCCATTTGTTCTTCCTCTATTTTATCTTTCTCGGAGATCTTAACATGAAAACCATTTGGAAATTGCAGCCCAGGGGTTCGAACTATATCTCCTCCTTTGATTGCTTTCCACCTGATATATGCAAATGAGTTATAGTTGTCAGATTTTTCAGCTTTTGTTCTTAATCGTCCTTGAGCTTGTTTCAGTATTTGAAATTTTGAAACTTTTAAGAATTCTACTTTTTTGGTGGAAAGAGCTTACTTAAGGTTCTAAACTATGGTTTCTTGATTGTAATATTGAAACTGCTAAGGAACCAATTCGCTTTTCACGTTTCCTACAATGTTATGGTTATAAACCAGAAAATAATTTCCATAGCAGAACTAGATCAACCTTAATTTTTCTTGCTCTATATGCGCACATGTGTGTGTATCTACGTATGTGTAATCAAAGACCCAGTTCACTCCGCTTCTTGTAATCCAATTCTGACCTGTATTTGGTGACCAAGCAGTGGAGATAAACAGCCATTTGAACTTTGGTGAAATCTGTCCCAACACAAAATCTCATCCCACCCCCAAAAGCCATAAAATGCTTTGATGCCCCATTCAATTCCATTCCCTGCATGTCATCATTACTTACAATAAGAGTGACAATCATATCAACAAAAAGATGGAAAAATGGAGGTGATATTTGATAAATATAACCAATATTTAGTTTATTGTTAGCTACTTACTGTTTCTGAGTGAAGATTAAAGAAACAAAAAACATGTGTTTTTGAATTGTAACTTACATCCCATCTCCATGGATTAAATTCGAGAGGATCTTTATACTTGGCAGGGTTCAAATGTATGGCCGGAGGACAAACCACGACCGCCCAACCAGCTGGAATTGTGTAGCCTGCAATTTTCCACAATTTTGTACCAAGGTAAATCAAGATGGAAGTTTAAAATTACGGACATATATACAGCATCAAGCACACTTACCACCAAATTTAACATCTTTTAGTGCCTTTCTGAAAATTGTTGGAACTATATTTGCGAGCCTGACTGTCTCGTTGATAAACTGCAATGTTTTGCAAGAGAACATCATTAGTGAGGATTTTGTCTAGTATTCTTTGGCAATATAATGTGAGAAAAATATGAGACTTTGAAGCCCACCTGGGATGTAAATGTCATCGATTTGTATTCTTTCCAAGTAAGTCCAGAATTTGGATTTGTTCTTCTTCTAATTATCCCCTCATGTTCTTCCTGTGTTGTTTTACACATGGTAAGCCAAGTAATGGAGCCTATGTAAGATCTGAAAACCGTGATGGTTTTTATTGGAATTGAACAATAACTTACCGTCAATTCTTTCAATGCCAAAGGATTATCTAGAAGAAACTTAGTCGCCATTGTTAGGGCCTGGGATGTTGTCTCAAAACTGGCAAACAATAGCACAAACATCAAATCAAGAGCAATTGCCTCTGTTAGGACTGTATCCTCTTTTTCAAGCTCTTCAAGGACATAGTCAAAGAAATCACTTTGTTGCTTCCTAGGTTTTGTCCGTCTTTCCTGTAACATGTTCTTCAGCATTGTCATCGCTCTCTTCCTTCCCTGAACAATTTCAGTAGAATTAAAATCAATAGACTTGAATTTGTTTAGTTCTCTGCCCAATAAATGCATCCAAATGAAAAGGTAATCATAACATTTTCCCTTTCTATTTGTTCCCAAAACTTCATTTTTTCTTGGTAGGATTAGAACTTAAATATAAATGCATCTCTTTAACTAGGATTGAAAATCTCATTTGTTTCTGTAATGAAGTATGGAAACTTTCCATTGCTCCCGCATTCAAAACTAAGAATAGAGTTTATAATTATTTGGCCGTTTCCACAAAAAATTTACTGATCCACTACAAGAGCTTATTCCAGAATTTATAAAAAGAAGTTTTTTTGGGGTACTTGTGCATACCTGCAAACACTTATGATATGCTGTCCCGGGGATGTCCAAAGGAAAGGAAATCAGCCCTTGGATGAAAGCAACAAAATTCTCCCTCAGATTCTCGGATGAGTTTTTGGGATCATAATTTATCAGCTTCTTTGCCGTCAGGTCAAATATAAGCTGTATACACCAAATCTTTATTTATAAACATCCACAAAGTTATATTGTTGGTAAAGTTGGAGCCAGTGTTCGCTGAACTTACACTTGCTGTAGCATCCTTTAACTCAACCGACTCTTGAGCTGACCACTTATGTAAGCTTTTACAGGCTGCCTGTTCAACTTCGGGGAGCATCTTCTTCAGGCTTTCTGGACCAAATAAATTCAGCACCATGTTCTTGAGGTATTTATACATGAATCCATGCAATGAACCCACATTTTGTTTTCCAAATATCTCTGTGAAGGTATCTGGGTACCAGCTCTTGAACATTTTACCCTCTTGTTGGAAGATGAAGTGGCTGAAATCTGGGTCAGTGGATATAATAACCGGGCGTCCAACCAAACTTGTTCTGAATACTGGACCGTATCTGATAAGTAGAATTTGAAACAAATTAGGATATAAATTTGGTAATTAATTATATTTAAGATATCGAATTATCGTTTGCATGCTCCATGACGTATGTATAATAGTGAATTCTTGGGACTTTTGATGTTAAAAGCCCGTTTGGTTGCTGTTGTGAAGACGGCTTTGAAAAAAATCACTTTTGAAAACTTATTTGGATGAGATTTTTAGCCTAGTAAAACTCATTTAGGAGCAAGTCAGCAAAATTGCAACTATGTTTTTGTTCTAATTTTAGCGTGGAATCCCCAAAGAGAAGGTTCTCCAACACGTTCTTTGGGCTTCCTTGTTTATCTAAGTGAATGGAAAAATGTTTTACAATCTTTTGTTGTTATTTTTATTGTACGAAAAGAAAAACTCTTAGAAAAGAACATAACCAAACTGGCCCTGATCCATTACCTCTCCATCCTTTTTTTGATGAAAGGGGATATATCGCATGTAGGATTCGGGACAAAAAACTGAAGAGTCTCTCCTAGAAGTGGAAACCCCATCGAACCGGGTGGGAGTTTTCCACTACATCTCGGGTTCCTCCATCTATAGATCCAATGTGTAATGCTGATAGTAATCAAAGCTACAATGAACAAAGCCACTGGACCCATATAAGAAAATGGTTGAGTTGGGAAATGTAAGATGAGAGAGCAAAGAAGAGGCAGTGTTGGCATGTATTTGGGTTTGCATGTGAGAACACTTATATAGGCAGGTCAAAATAAACTAAGTAGATATAATATTATTAGAACTGTAGAAGTTGGAGGGTCTTAGTTATTGTGAAGTTGGTAGCTCAGAAAGCTGTACTGGTAGTTGGAGATAAGAATACTATAAAATAAGTATAGAATATTTTGTGTCTGGAGGTCAGTCATTTAATTTTCTGCAAATACATTTATTTAGAAAAATTATTCAATGTCTGCCAAGATGATGAAGCTTACAGGATCCTTCCTTTGTATCGATAGCTTTCTTATTTAAAATTATGTAGTGTAACCGTCATACTTAAAGAGCCGACTTCAATATAAGGTAAAATTTTATCGTATTAAGATAAGAATCAATTTTAAACTTGCGTTTTGGATGAGATAAATGAATGGTTTTCAGACGGTGAAAATCAGTTTTCTTCTGTGGGGTGTTGAGTGGTTTATATTGCTTAGTAGAGTGGTATTCTTGTATGGAAACAATAATACCATTTCCTTGCATTCTAGTATTTTCCCTCATGGTCTATCCTTTCCCGCGACTCGTTTTAGTGAATTCATGTGAGATCCGCATCCTTATTTTGGGAGGTCATGCAAGGGGCATTGGAAGGGGGAGAAATCAATCTGTGGTGACATGTGCCATGAAGCCATGGACGGTGTGGTATGAAGTTGACTCAGCGTAATGTACCGTAATATTTTATGATACTTGGCTTGATGGTTACACCGAATCATTTCCTTAACTAAAAGTAGTGTTATTAAAAAATTCCAAGGCTCTGGGGCAAGGTGAGGCTAGGCGATGTCACGGCACCTCCTATAGGTCTAGGGGAGAGACGTCAAAAGGTGCCATCTAGGCTAGGGCCTTGACCTAAGGCATTAGCACGTAAGGCTAAGGCAAGCGCCTCCACATCATGTTCTTCTTTGTTTTTTGTTCTATTTTGTGGTATATATTATGTTTATAATACATCTTACCAATGTCATCACTTCCTATTACTAACCAAGTACAGTATCATCATGTTATGTTGTAAAATGGCCGTGAATGACATAATAAGAAGCTACCACAAACTCCTTATGCCTGTTACAAATGCCTATAATTCCACATACACTAGAAAGATTTAAGAGTTTAATGGAATTATGCAGGTCTATTGAAAAAACTAATTAGCGTTTTGTGTTACTCAGACAAGTCCTTTTTGTTGGCACTTAGTGTCTCGCTCGATAAGGGGTCTTGGCGGTTCTAGGGCTCCTAGCTGCTTTTAACAATACTGGGTAAAAGTATAATCAATTCCAAATTGAACAGACGTGGCAGAGAAATTGTTTATTTTAAGTAGTTTTGCAGAACCTAAGAACTCTTCCCTAGATTTTAGAAGAGCAAAGAATCTATATGACTCAACCAAATGTGAAACCTGTCTTCCATTAATCATTTTGTTCTAAAATCTAGTAATTCTTAACTTCTTATTCAATTATTATCTCTTCTAAATTCTTTAGTATCTAAATGGTAAGGGAAGTCACGCGTGTTGATCAGTCCATTTTTTCAAATTGTTATGTTTTTCTTTTTCTATATTTAGATCTCTTTTTAGATCCTATTAGCTGTATTCCTCATCTCTTATCAGATTTTATAATCTCTATTGCATCACCGTGATCTTTAAGTGTGTTGTTTTTGTTATGCTCTTCAACAACTGTATATGTTTTCTGTATTTAAACACTATGTTAGGTTATTTTTTTGTTTACCTTATTTTCTAATAAGGAAGACCTTTGAGCAACGGTGAGGTGGTTCTATAGTGATATAGGTCGGAACGTTAATCCGACATGCGACATTTTTTGACCCAAGCAATTGCTAATAGTATTTTTAGTTACACAGCGGTGAGACTTCAATCCAAAACGTTAATCCGGTTCTTATGTTTTGTTATGTGATATGCTACCATCTCTCATCTGTTGTTATGGATGACAACATTGTTTTATTTATTATCTTCAACAGTATACCTGACCTTGCAATGCGGCAACCTTTTGATGAACTCGACTGCTCTTCTTTTTTTCTTTTATTTCTTTTTTTGCTTTAATAAGTTCCTGTGCATCTAAGTTAGTAGTGTTGATAATCATCACCTGTTATCCTTTCACACGACTCTTTCGAGCCACGGGCTTATTATATGGAAAAACTGTTCAATCCAGATAGGTTACTGTTTTTTGACTAGTAAAAGCATCTTAAACCAATAGTATGCATTACTTGAATAGTTAATTCCAATTATATGTAACAAGTTTGTAAATTTGCTTAAAACATGGAATGTATTTACTCACTGTTGAGGTCAAAAACACAAAAGCATTGGGGTTCTACAATTATGTCTGCTTCCGGTTTTATGACTCTTTTTAACTCCTCGTGTGCAGATAATTAATGAAGTCAAAAGGGTATCATTTGGAATTTATGGCCTCAAAGGTAAGCCATCGTGTCCCTTTTAAGTGTTTTTCTTTATTCTCATTTTTTAACAATTCTTTGCTTGTCTATTACTGTAAAGGAACTATGCTTTGCTGGAGTTTGAAACTCTGTGCTGCACTCCATTTTGTATTTAATATATATGAAAAATCATTAGACATCTCAACACCCCTAAATTTTTTTAATCTTTGGGCAATAATGTTTTCCCTCTCCTAAATTGCAAATTTAGATGGTCCCTGTAAACATTTAATTATGGATAAATTGCACTTTACATCCGCTTTCTTTACCCTTAATCGCACTCTAGCCCTTGCACTTTTAATTGTGCCAATTTAGTCCTACAGTAAGATTTGTCAGCTCACCTTTTGGTTCCTAGCAGCTAGAAGTACATGTGCAACGGGATTATAGAAAGCCGAGGCTTCTTGACCACCATGAATGATGGCCTAAGCCTCCGCTGTTAAACACGGTAGAATATGCAAAACCGACTTCCTACGGTTAAAAATTATTATAACGAGTATATCACTACGTATGAATATTGATTAAGTAAAGAAAGTGTTCTTCTCTGCTTACAGTAAAAATATATGCTCAATTTTTTCCATTTGCAACACAACCGGGACATCAATTAATGCGTTAAAGAAGGGAGATGCTAAATTAACTTGCAAAACCCTCTAAATCTTCACATGCTGCGAACTTGGGAATAAAATCTTTTCTTCTTGGAAGGTAACTTGGGAATTAAATTTTTTGGAGATAAAACTTTAATGAATTTGTTGAGGGATCTAATTACCCTGAATTTAAAGGTGTACGGTGAAGATTGAGAGTGCAAAGTGCAATTTAACATTTTGCTATTGTTCCAACAGATTGCTTGATAGGATGACAAGGATTGCTGCAATTAGGTGGCCTGCAAGTCTCTTTTACATAATTTAGCCCTCATAATATAATTTTGCTATGTGCTCAAGTTCTATGAACCAAATCAAACCCACCATTTCTTTATTTTTTCTAAGCAAATATTCAGATATGCATGTATGCATGTGTAACCATTTCATTTCGATGGGGGACTTTTCATGTCTGATGGTAGGCTTGGACTCATAGGGTCCTACCTGTCTTGATTTGGGGGTGATAACAAATTAAAATTAATGATTCATTAGTGTTTTGGGTTTATCTTAACCAAGTGGGAGTTGAATTGTTACCTAAAGAATTATGCATAGGCATAATATTGCTAATGTGTTTACTACTTGGACCAAACAGTGTAGGATACGATACAGCATACAATTTATATGAAGGGGAGCTTAGAAACTTTTTGTAATCAAGGAAAAAAATCTTAGAGAAAGTTGTTTCATTGGTTAATGGTTTAACCATGCATGATTTATGAAACTTGTGAGTAACAAATGGATTGTAATAGAGACTGGGTAGACTGCTTTATGGTTTATTTTCAATGTTTTTCTCTATTATTTAGAATGTGATCTCAAGTGTCTGGCACAATTATGTTACTATTAGTTGAATTATAGATATTGGGAATGCATATAAATACCCAGACCCAAAGATTGTGCGTTTGTGATGAGAGGATAGTTTTCTATTTACTTTCGGTGTAGAGATTTTCATAAATAAGACACTTGTATACGCACGTCAAGCTCATATCCGATGCACCCGTATCACACATACAAATCCTTTTATCTATGAAAAGCTTTACATCAGTGGAAGGAAACTAATTTTTATAGAGATCTTGATTTTTATTGTAGTACTTATAAGTAGGGGTGTAAATGAACAGAGCTGTTTGAGATACGCTCGAAAGTAACTTGTTATGGGCTCGGGCTTGGCTCGTTTATCAAAAGAGCCGAGCTTGAGCTATATTTAATTAGGCTCATTAGCTCTAGAGTTAGGCTCGCTTATTATGTGTGTATATTGATTAATTTATGTGTATGTATATAATGGTAAGAACAATTATATATACATAAACAATTTAGCTATATAGCCATAAGCATATCCCGTTTATCCTATTTCGACAAAGGGAGTGGATTACTTACTATCTTTTCCCTTTAAAAGCCTCCAGTTCAGTTCATATTATTCAATATAAATTTTATTAATACTAAAAGAGTTGGCTCACGTGCCAATTTGAACTCTCGATACAAAGAAAGAGCTGAAACTTTAGTTGGATGATTTAGGCTCATGGAGAGCCCAGTTTGAACTCTCGATACAAAGAAAGAGCTGAAACTTTAGTTGGATGATTTAGGCTCATGGAGAGCCCAGTTTGAACTCGAGCTTGCTAACAAACCTGGAGAGACGAGTCTGAACAACATCAAACTCTGTTCGGCTCGTTTGCATCTCTCCTTCTAAGTCATGAGTACATATTTTTAATTCTCTCTCCTTCTAAGTCATGAGTACATATTTTTAATTATGTAATTTCTAAAGTGATACAAATTTTTGGCACAATTATTTTCTACGAGTTGAGTAACAGATTTGGGAATGTGCATAAAGACCAAGACACTAAGGTTTTGTGCTCAGTGATAAAAGAACAACCCATTCTCACCGTCGGTGTAGAAATTTTCATGCACAGCTGAACTTATATGACATAAGCACATATGCATGTATGAAACCCACATTTTATACGCGATGACATCCAAATATGTTTATGCATGAAAATCCATACTCTGTGGCATAAAAATTAATCTTGACAAACCTTTTTGTTCTTGCTAGCCTAAAATAATGTCTAGCCAAGGCAGTTGAGTAAAATCCATTTTACTTTAATCCTCACTCACTTTTGACCTGCATTTGGGGCTATTTTTAAGTTTGACCAGTCTGTTAGTAATGTATAGCGTTTGCACTAATAATAGTGGGAGAAATTATTGTTACCGCATGAAAGTAAAGCCATTAATAATATATATAATCGTTAAATACCAATAATTGCTACAGAGATCTCAACCTGCTCTAAGAATTAATTGTACATTCTTTTGCAGTGAGTTGATTTATTATTGAACAACTAGGTTCAGTATCACATAAAATTACATATACATACATACATACATACATACATACATATATATGTATATATATAATCTATAAAAGTGAAACACTTTTGTTTTTAATTTAATAAAAATGGTTAATATAAAAGAAACTAAGTAAAATGGGCAGTGAATAATATTATTGCTGCAATTCTCAAATTTCTTTTTAGTGGATTTAATCAACTGTGATACGGAAGATGGGACTCAAATAGAAAACAAATTTGTGCCGCTCTCATCAATCTTATTTATTGGATTATTTTAAAATTTGATTCAGCGATTGAGATATTAAATATTATTTTGAAGCATAATCGCCAAATCGTTTTTAAGTTTGATTTCATGGTAAAAAGATGAATGCGAGGAGCTCAAATTTGTAGCATATTTCAGGCATCGGTCCCAATAATACATGTCACCTAATATCTAAATTTCATTTAATTTCTATTATGCATGGCTTTATTGTGACCTGAGGCCACGGTTTTATATCTTGAAATAATTTTTTATGAAATAGGGATAAGATTGTTTTAATCAAACCTTCACCGATCTTGAAATGCAGAAATGTTATATATATATATATATATATATATATATATATTCCATTATGTTGGAAAGAATCCAGCCTTGACACCTCAGCTCTTGCTTAATACCTAATTAAGGTAATTTTTATTGGATGTTTTACTAATTTTAGGTTCTTCTCTATTTAAAATTCTGGCATCTTATAGAGTTGGTCAATTAACTGCTTTATTCTTATTGATTGAACTATTTTAATAATGTATTACTGTATGATAAAGTGAGGTTCAATCTCCAAGACAATGGTTGCATACATTTGCAGCAACCCAGAGAGCGACAATGATTTATATCTTCACATACAAGTTTAAATAATCTACTGTATGGTAATAAATCGAGACGTTCGGTGGATAAATTCGGGCTCGGCTTGTTACATATTTGACTCCAATTTGTTCATCTAATAAATAAGGAGAGTAATATTTGTTGAGTTATGAATAATTACCGACTTTGCTCATTATATATATATATATATATTCGGAGGAGTAAGTTTATTTTAAAAACACTAAATTCAGACTGAATTTTTTGCATGAAAAAAATAATTATGTAACTTGAATGGTTATTTGTTTAGTACTAACTTTATCCTTTAATATAGTATTATTATGTTGAGAAAAATTATATAACAATAACTATTTTATATATCCGCTAAGATATAACTACTAATTTGTGATTATAGGTTATCAATTTACTTTTTAAAATGTTTGATATATCAATAACAAGCGATGTCTATAGATATAAGAGAATCAAGTTATTTATGAGCATGCTCATACTCAGTTCGGACTCGTTCGACCCAACTTTGAAAAGCAAGATGAGATTCGTTAAATTAACAAATCGAGACTGAGCAAATTCTATGATGAACGAAATGCACTTGGGGAAGTCGAGATTTAGCTCGGATTGGCTCATTCAACTCTAATGAAAGAACTACTAAGTAGTGTTTCTATTGAAAAATAATATTTCTCAATAGATTTCTTTTGTACATGAGCGGTTTTGGATTATAAATTTTGCACATAAATGTGGATATGAACCAAATCATCTACATTTGTGTCGTTGATCCAAGCAACGCTGGTGTAAAAACATTTTAAACCGTTGATCGAGGAAAAATTAAAATTTTATATAAATTTATGTTTGTACTTGTAAATAATAAAAATTTATGTTTGTACAATTTAATTTGCTCAAACTATAATTGATGGTTGATTCAAGGATTCTGAGGAATTAATTGTGCACATGATCATTGATTCATAAAGGCAACAAAAATCACTTGTTGAGGTCAAATTCAAGTAGCTTGTGGACTCATTATCAATCAAATTAAGAAAAGAGAGGAAGAAAACAGCTTATGCACTCCTTATTCCTAGTTTAGCAATCTTTTTTTTTTTTTTTTTTTTTATAAAATCAGCTTTTCAAAAATACTTTTGGAAATTGATGATTGTAGAAATGGTTGTAATGCTGATGTTCGGTAAATAAATTTTAAGTCACTTTGATAAATAGCTTGGGTTTGGTAAAGTGACTTTCTTATTGCAAAAAGACCCAAGTAAAATATGGATTGAAAATGTAACAAAAATGTTAATATTATTCTTATTAAATGATTGAACAAAAAAAGAAAAAAAGAAAAGCAGAATCCACCTTGAGGCTGCTTTCAAGAGCAACCCATAATAATCAAAAGTTAACTTTTAAAAGAAAGTGTTTAAACTTTAATCAAATGCCACTTACCATAATTTCTAAGAAAAAAAAACTTAAATGGCAATAGGGAGTTTTTTTTTTTTGAAATATGTAATTTCCGTCGGCTTGCGCCGTCCAACTAGTCCACAGGATTCAGTGCCTGACACCCACGATAATTCCCAACACGGATTAAGGTTCAGCCTAGCAAGCTAAGAAATATGGCACCAAATGCGACAAATGTGAATCGAACTCGTTACTTCTTACTACCACAGGACACGTTGAATTGTGCCAAATTCCAAGTTAACGTTGTGGATAGTTTATTTGTTTTAACTAATTACTAACAAGTTGATTGCCTAAAAGGAGAAAAAATCATGCTACAATAAAGTAGGGTTTTCGGAACATTTGTTTCAATTTTTCAAGATGAATGACACATGCCTTCAAAGAAGAAAGTTCGCACGTAAAGGGTCTATCTCGTGCGACGGTCATTAACATATGCCTTCAAAGAAGAAAGTTCGCAGGCAAAGGGTCTAATAGGAACTTAGAAACATATTATTGGATGGGAACGACTTCCGAAAGGAAAGGACTTGGTGCTTGAAATTCCTATCTCGATTAGCATTTAGTCCCTCGGCTTCGCGGACCAATTCCTTGTGTCGGCTCCAATCCAAGTTGTTGCCTTGTTTTCAAGCCTTAAATAGTAAGTTTGCTTTGGTGCCTTCCGCGAGTAGGCTTTTCGGCCAGGCTCATCCTGTGAATCTAAGATTTGCTCTCGATGCAAGAAACTTTTTCCCTTTTACTGTATACTAGTAATACTACGTGCGTTGCACGTGTCGGTGTGGTT
>MKEJ01071411.1:0-24305 GCA_001753735.1 Embelia ribes | reverse complement strand
GGACCATACAAGAAGTGGGACGTTAATCCGGAAGATACACTTGTAGATGATTCTCATGTAAGACTTGAAGAGATAAGGTGGCAATCCCTAGATGATAAAGATGATGATAATCAAAAGGCAGACGAAAAAGAATCTCAAGAGCCTAATTCTACACCTCGAATGAGATCTCATCAAGCTATAATTTCAAATTTCATAAGAAAAGATGTTGGAGCATCATCATCAAAGGACAAAGGAAAGAAGAAAATTAATTAGTTTTTAGAAGTTAAAGCAAGTAGAATTTTCATTATGTTTTTCATTTTTCCCATGATTTTGGATTTTGAACTTTAACTAGTTTTTGTTTTATGGATTTTTAGTTGCTTGAATAATTATTTGAATGGAGTTTCCATTATGACATAAATGTTCCTACCTATTTCCATGTGATTTCATTTCTTATTATATAGATGTAATATATGAAATTACATATAAAATGAATCGCTCCTAAAAAATGTCCACGTTCCATATCAACGAATTTCGTTCCAACTTAGTGATCCGAAGAAGCCTACCCCCACCGTATCGCGTTCCGGGCAATGGGCCGTACCCCGTCCCCAAATTCATTCCGCATACCAAAGCGTCCCACGATGGATCGGCTACGTAGAGCTGGACAACATCATCGTCTTAACTCATTTTATGTTAAGCCACATTCTTCACCAGATATTTCAGAAAAAGGCAAAAACAACAAGCAACAAAGGTTTCCCAAACCCAAACCCAATCTCAACAATTAATGAATTAAAAAGGGAAAAAATTTAGAACAGTGAAAGCTATGAGACTCTTAACTAAACCACCAAAAAAAGGTCTGATTCTTTTATATCTAAGAGAAACAATTGAAGTTGAACAAGCTTAAGAGCTCTAGTTTTTGTAGACCCAAAGATAATAGAGTTCAGCTTGTGAGCTACAACCGTGAACAAAAGAAGAAAATATCAAACGAGCATGATCTAACACATATGTTTTTGTGCAGTTTCTGCAAATCATTACTCCTCACTATTAATCAATCAAGCCCATAATTATATATTAATTAGAAGTACAAAAATAGACATGAAAGAAATCACTTACTTGGGAACTCCAGCACAAAATTTTCTGAATTTCATCCCAAATCACCATACTTCTGCAAAACAATAACAACCCCAGCAGAGAATAAGAATTTGTTTGGTTGAAGCCTTTAAGCAAAATACCGGGCTTTTTTCTACCTAAGAAAAAACTATATTAAGTGTCAGCTCGGTTGTAACTTTTAAGTAAATAAATTAACTTATTTATGTCCAAAAAAAAAATAGATTCATCTAATCTAAATTTTCACATTATTTAAGTTAAAATAATATTTAAATCTAGCTTAAAAACTAAACAGTCAGATATTGTCCAACTTATAAAAGAAAAAAACTTAAAACTTAGAACTTCTTAAGAGTTTTTTTGGTAGACTTTTTGGCTAATCTAGCATTACTATTAACAATTGATAAAAACAGAGGCAAACGAAAATGTCAAAAGGATTAAGATGATCCCAAGTTAAGCTTTCAATTGAACCCATGTAAGATATAATTATTTACATTAACCAAAATAGTTAGAACACCACAATTCAACTAGCAGTTCAATAAAACAACAATAACACAATCAACCGAATAAGATTACAAAATGGCACAACATATTATTACAACAATGCACAACATATTATTACACCAATGCTTCAATCTGGTTTCCTCTGTTCGACTACAAGCTTGGGTTCTATAATCTTTCGTAAACAACGTACTCTCCGTGCTTATGTGGCGCTAAAATAACCATTCGAACCCAACAGACCCTTGTTTCAAAAAACGGAATCATCTTCATTTTGAAATCTCTCTTCCATATCACGTTCCTCATCATCGGACGCTGAGCTGACATCCATTTCTTTATCCAGACAATCAAGCTGCACACATTCGGCAACAGAATTAGGAGATGGTGTATTGTTTTGGGAATCATTACTAGTAATCGAAGGGGTTAAATCTTCCCTTCTCACTACATTGAAAATGATTCCACTTTGTATCCTCTCGGCCTGCAACAGATCCCCTTGGGTAACCATAATGCTTGAGCCACTAATCCGGTTACCAAGCTCTCTTGGTTCAATCTCAGTGTCGGAGGTTCTATCGGGTGTGGTCACCCTCAAACTCTGGTAATATGGACCCGAAAAAGTACTCGAATGACCCATCGACCCTCTATCCAAATTTTGGACAAAATCGACGAATTTATCAGCCGAGGTGGTCCTCATCAGAGGTCCTCCAGACCTCGTCCAAGAATTTGAATTCAAATCGACGCTCTCGGTTTCACTATCGCTTCCATCGTGGATATTCCGTGGGGAGCGTGAGCTCAGCCCACTGACACCCATGGTGGGGACCACAGATCCCTGGTGGAACGAGGTAGCTACATCGGCGAGGGCGTCCTCATCAAGGGACCCAGTGGAGTTCTCGCGGGCCAGGCAGTTCCATGATGGGATCCGTCTTGAGGCGTTGAATCGCCTGGTAGTTGATAGGCCATGGTGAGACGAAGTGGCCGCGGCTCGTTGGGCGGAGCGTTTGAGCCTGCGCATATGGTTGAGAATACCTACGCACTCATCGAGCGCCAGCTCAATCCCACAGTTGGCTTTGATAGCTGACAGCTTCTCCCACGTGCATCTTCTCCCTTGGTTGGCGGCCTTTTGTAGCTCCACATGAGACGGGTTTTGTATGATTTTCGAGTACTGTAAATAAAAAAAAACTATTTGTATAAAATAAAAGTGTACGAAACATAGATATTAAGATGACAAAAGAAAAGCATTCAATGCCTGCAGAAAATTCGACACTAATTTAGCTTTAGACTTCGGGGACAGGGTTTGTGCGGCTCAGTGGTGGGCTGCAGCACCCTGCGGCTCATTTTGGGCCGCAGGATCTTGATCCAATGGTCCAGATTTTTTTACAGTATTATTTATTTATTTTTTAAATTATAAATTAAAAAAATTTGGACTATGGGATCAATATCCTGCGGCTCATAATTGAGTTGCAGAATCCTACAGCTCAAAATTGACCGCAGCAACCCTCTTTCCTTAGACTTCACCAGTTTCGATTATTCAATTTAGTTAAACATGACCTCACACTCATCAAAATGATTGAGCTTATAATCTTATGGAGACTGAATGCACGGTGTAATTAAAAAAGGATAACATACATTTCACCGTTTCTTTCAACCTTCATGTATCAACAAACCTAGAATCCTGCTTTGATCCTTGACGAGGCAAAAATTTCTATATTTTGAAAACTCTACAATGTTCCCATTCCCAAAATAACGAAAATGAAATTAACACACACACACACAGACAGACACTAGACAACACGTGAAATAACACATTACATGCAACAAAATTCTACTACATAAATCGGATGTTATGTACCTGAGCAAGGGTAGCAGGCATGACTACGGTGACATCACCCTCCCAATCCTGAGCAAAGAGTTTCGCCAAGCCGCCAAGTGGAAAACCAAGTTCCAAGACTTGATTGCATCTGTGTTTTACCTCCATCTCCGTCAAATGAGCAAGCTGCAATTTTCAAAACATTAAGCCGTTGAGCGGATAATAATAACAAGGAAAAAGATCAATTGAAATTGAAAACATAAACCAATTATCAAACGCACCTTAGCTGCAAAGTTACCCCCATAAGCTCTCACAATATCCTTCATCCTAAGCAAAGGCGCTATATGAGGATTAGCCTGGCTCACGATAAAATGATTCACATTAAAAAGCTCCTTCAATTGCATCATCGGCAAATCAATTTCCAAACTCCCATCTCTCCACCTTCGTGTATATGAACCTGAAACTTCATTGGGACCCAAATGAAACGGTGGATGATATGGCACAATTTCCCCACTCCGATCCTTTGCCATTAGCTCTTGTGCCTCGAAAAGCCCAGGGAAAGCACAAGAAGCTGTCACCGCACTCCATATCACAACATGTGGTGAAGTTAGGTAGTTGAGGCACCGCGGAGGCTCGTGTTTCCTTGGGGAGCAAACTGTAATTCCCAAAACCCTTCCAGTCATATCGTAAGCCTCTTGGAAAGTAAGGTTATTAGTGAGGTGTCTCAACATCATTTGTAATTGTACTATCTCGTGAACTGCTCCTCGGGTCATAACTCTTTTAAAAACGGCAAAAATGCCTCCCATCTGGTCGAAGAATTGCAACGAGTGCCACGAGTCCTCGAAGAAGCTCTGGAGCTCAGGCCAAGACCTAGTCGCAACAACAGAACACATAATGGATCCCACGCTCGACCCCGCTATGATACGTGGCAAAAGCTTGTGTTCGACCAAAGTCTTAACCACACCTATATGAAAAGCTCCTAATGAAGCACCACCGCTTAAAAGTAGAGCCGTCCTACCAAAAGCGTGCCTTGTTTCGTGCATAAAAGCGAGCTTTTCTTCCAGAAGAAGCTCCTCTGAGTCCGAATCGCATACCATTCTCAATTGAGTTGACACCTCATCGATATACTCCTTTATCAGCTTGGGAACTTGGAGCCTGCCTTTATGAAGCTCTGGATTACACATGTTACCTAAGTTCCGTATAAGATCTGCTCGCATACAAAACATTATATCTCTCAATGAACCCTCTTGCCGTCTATGACGAAGCTCTTGGAGCTTGTTCCTCACCAATTCCTCATCATAGAGGTCACCCTCATTCATCCTCGGGGTTTCTTTTTCGAGCATTTTAGCTGCGTGGGCCCACTCCTCATAGGTTAATGCCGTTCTCATCATGTTACGCCAGAATTTCCTACGGTATGCCAACTCAGCCCTCGTTTTCACGTTCGTGAAACGTTTTAGCAAGAAAGCAATGATTGTTACGAGTAAGAGAATCCCTTGAGGGTTTCGAGGGTGGAGCCACGAGATAAGGGGAGTTAAATAGGTCTTCAAATGGTACTTAACTCTACCAAAATAGTACGATAATAGACGGAAGAAATAATGCATTAATTGTGCCATCGATTTGCAGAATAAGATCCGGAAAGCGATTGTACGGCCCACGATGGATGAAGGACCGATCGAGAATGAGTCAACACTCGCTTCATTGCTTATATCCATTCCTTAACAATTAGGTTTTGAAATCTAGACTAGCTAATTATCAGCCGTTACCGAGAAATTCCACTAAATCGATAAAATGATGATCTGGACAAGTGGTAGATTTATGATAAAGTCAGCTGAAGGACATAATTTGGTTCAATTTACCCTTTTTTTTATTCTCAATCAACAAACACAGTTTTTCCGATTCGGGTGCTCTGTTTTCGGGAAAAAGAAAAGATTTTTCGACAAATTGGGTAGAAAATCAGCTAGGGTTCCAATAAATCAATAGATATAGAGTTTTCGATAATGGGCACTCTAATTTGGGGGAAAAGCAGAGACTTTTCAATAAATTATTAATAAAATGAACAGCAAACAAAAAAAAAACAGCTAAAATGAATTTAATAAACAACAAACAATACAATTTCTTCTCAATAATAAATACCCTAATACAGGGGAAATAAAATAACAAGGGGCACAAAAACAGAGAGATGCTAACCTCTAAGCGCCAAAACTAGGATTTCCAAAGACCCACAAATTTAGGGTTTCTAAATTTTAGGGTTGCTCAAATTCGTATCTGCGCCAACTGAGAAATCAATGGATTTTGCCCAGAAAATATGGAAACAGAGGAGAGAGAGAGAGAGAGAGAGAGAGAGAGATTGGGAAATGGGATGAGATCGGATTGGGTTCGAGATAACGATTTCGTTACGGTGACGACTCATACGTATCCATCTGCATTCACATGGGATGAATCAATACATACACAATATTATATAATATATATGTATATATAGTTGTAAATATAATTGATTTGGATTGAAGGGAAAGAGATAAAACAGAGGAATTTGGATGTTTTAAAAAACAAACTGGAAATATAATTTGAAGGGAAACGATTCGATACGTTTATGGCCTGAAATAACTAAAACAATTGGTTATTTAATAAATTTTGACTTTATTAGCAGCTTGCATTTCTATTTTTCCAACTTGATTTCTCTAATAAAAGAATTTAGAATGGAAAATGAATCGATTTTGTTTACTGTCGGAAATGATTAAAAAATTGGTTGATAAATAAATGGTGACTTTATAAGACTGCCGACATTTCTATTTTTCCAATCTGATTTCTCCAATATAAAAAATTTAAATATAATTGTCTCACATTTACTAGTTTTCTGTATTTTTACAAAATTTTACAGAAACGTTATAGTTAATTTCTCAATGGAAAAATTAATATTATCAATTTTCTCTATTAAAAAGAAAAAAATATTCCACCAAAATTATAAATACTAGTTAAATTAGGAAAAATATATTGTTATACTTTATTGTAATATATATAACTGTTCTAGTAATTTTTAACAAAATTTATACAAGAACTAGTATGAGCCATTTATAAAAAGTGATATATATAAATTAAATTAGAAAAACGGATGATGCTATAATATGTCCCCTTAAATATTTGATATTTAAAAGAATACTTAGCAAACCCATCTCAGTTTTGAAATTGTCTAATTTCTCCAAAACATAGTTGGCTAACATCATATTCCAGAATTTCAATAAGATAATGTCTCTCTTCTCTTCTCTTTATTTATTTATTTATTATTATTACTTTTTTTTTTTGCGTGCGTATAAATAATAAGTTGTTACTCAAGTAAAACTCTTCTCAAGCCCTTCAGTTGCAATGCATCAATATTTGATATTAATGTTGTTTCAATATCATATTTAAAAATACATTCACTGCAATTTTAAGAATATAAATGTGTAAAGTATTACCACCGACGCGCTAGCTTTACACAATAATATGTTTGCAATTATATAAAGGTTGTTATGCGTAGCTTATAATGACAAGAAAGGTTATGAACCTCAAATTACACAAAGCAATTCATCAGATTTTGATTTAAAGTCACAAAAACTCTGTTTCACACTTATTTTTGAAACAATACCAATATTATATATGGGAGCTGAGGTTGTACCATCTGAAGTTAGAGTTGATAAATCACGAGATGAACCAAAAACTAAACCAAAAATGACCGAAACCCATAAAGAGCCGGTGCAAATGTTGAATCAATCTCAAACGATTTAATCAATATTTCAAGAATTTTCCAAAATTCGATAAGCATTGAGTTGTTATTATCTCACCATTCATCATCTATTGTCAATTACGAGATAACAGATTAACAATATCTTGAAAATTTTAACAATTAATCTTTCTACTAGTAGTCAATGCATGAAACTGGTATGTACACAAAAAAACTTTGCCCATCTTCTATCTCTGTATATTCATTATAATAACATTAATTGTTGCTGCTGCAAATAACATTATTTGTCACAATTATGACACCAAATATATATTTTTTTCCCTACAAGAACAAACCTTTTATTTAAGAACCAAAATTTAATGGAAGAGCCAAACATATTGTACTGAATACAAGCTGAAATTATTGAAACGCGTTTCGTGGGCCTATCTGCTTGGGCTATGACTGCAAACATATCACTGATTAGTGGCCCATTTATGTTACCCGCAACTGGCGGGTGGATATTAATTTTATTTCAGTAAAACGAAAAAAGAAAAATAAAGCTTTGATACCAAATATATATATATATATATATATATATATAAAATAAAAAGAAATTTATTTTCTTACTCGAATTCTTCTAGTAAAAATCCATTTAACTTGATGATGGAAAAATTTATACCAAAATAAAAACTAATGGATTATGGCTAGGTTAGGCTTAGGACACGTATCAATGGACTCTCACTACAATAACTAAAATCCCCTACCTACAAACTTAAGAGGATTGTAGAAAATAATAGTTTTTGATAATTAGATGTCTATCTTGTAAAAATCCACTAGTTCTCATGGTTGCAGCTTTAAGTAAGTAAGTGAGTTTAATTTTTATTGGGGGAAAAAAAAAAAGATGCATCAAGTTAAAATAACAAATAAACTTAAATTATGAATTGTCTAATCTTTAAATAAAAAAATTAGAAACCGAAGTTTATAAATTGTAACAACTCAGTGTACAAAACAAAAACACATAGCACAAAAAAAAAATAAAAATGTAGAGTGTTGATAGTACTTTTGGCATAAACTCATCATCAAATTTACATTTTTAATTATCTTCTAGATACTTTTATCAAAGTATGCTACAAAAAAAATGCTACTTTAGTTGCATAATTAAATGTCACAAACATAATAACACCAAAAATAGCTTTAAGAAAAGACCAAAAAAATTAGTTACCCACTAAACCAAAGCCAGGTCAAGACAGCTATATTGTCCAAGTCAAAAGAATCACACTCAAATCTCAGCCAAAATTCAAAACTGAGTGGCTGGAAAATTAAATGAAATTTACAACTAGAAAAAACAACTAGTCCAGTCCAACATTTATAAATCTCTCTCTTTTTAATTCCATTTAATTAATTCCCATTTTAAGGAGCAAACTCAAGTCTCTCTTTACCCATTTCACAAAACACCACACACATTTCAACCTGGAAAAACTGTTTTCATGATTTTGAAAACAGAGAAACAGGGGAGAAACAGAGCTTGAGATCAACGACACTGTCAAAGAAATCAGATTTTAACCCATTTTCGAATCGGGTCGAAACTTGATTAATTCAAAAATCAGTTGACTTGTTCATAGGTGACGAAATCTCACAACCAAGTCAACCTCAATTTGCCACCTCATCTTCAAATTCCATTAAATCCACCAAATTTTCCCAGGCAAGTTTCATTTATGCAGTTCCCAATTTTTGATTTTGATGATTCTAAAATTTTCATATACTCAGTTGTAAAAACAATAAATTTTTACTATCCAAATAATACCCATCTGAAAAGAATAATCTTTTAGCAAAACCTGTGGAGAAATCTAGAAGATTGCTTGATTTGACATAAATCACTGAAAAAAATAAAGAAAAAACCCTGGATTTGGTTTTCTTAAATTTTCTGATAATTAATGAATCAGCAGGTTGAAATTGAATCAGATTCAGCTTCTTCAAGCTCATCAGCTAATGGGTTGAGCTCATCTAGTGAAGAGAGAGAGAGATTGAAGAACCCTAGATCAAGGAAAAATTACTTAAAAGCCACTAGTTCTTCAGAGAAGAAGAAGATGATCAATCAGGTAATTAATCTCACCGATTCCGAATCTAGTACCGTTAGCTATGACGAGAAAAAACCCATTTTACAAAACACAAAATCGAAATCGAAAGCTAGTCCTAGTTTTAAGAGGAACACCAGTATGAGAACTTTGAGGATTTTGATGAGCAAGTCCAAGAAGGGCTCTCAAGAGATGAGCTGTCCTCGAGCACCCGAGGGCGAGGGAGTGATTAGGGCGACGTGTTCGTCTACTCTCAAGGACTCGAAGCTTCCTCTCGTCGAGGTCGAGCCTGAGGAGAGGGAGACGGAAAAGATTTCGGCCTTAAGGGTTTGTACGTACTCGTATTGTTCTCTTCATGGTCATCATAATCATTCTTCTACTCCTCCTATAAAGCGCTTGTTATCAAAAAGACGGCGTTTTTCAACGACCCAAAAGGGTGTTAGAACTCAGTCCTCGGGGAGGGAAAATAGTATCAATGACTCACTAAAGGATACTGAAATGAGGCAATTGGTCGTTAGCAAAGATTCTAAGGGTCAGAAAAAGGGGAAAAATAGCAAAGTTGGCTATAGTAAAAGTAAAGTAAAGTTGGCTAAAGGAGATGAATCAATATCCGAACCCATCGGTGATGATGAAATAGTGAAAAACAATGAGTTGGGGGATGGGAAAAGGAAGGGGATGAGCATGTGGTACTTAATACACCAGCAAATGGTATCGGGTCTAGCAGAAAGACAAGGAAATCAAGAAACGAAGTCGCAAAAAATGAGTAGCGAGAATAAGGAAACAGGGAATCAAAACATGGCTATTGAAGATAAGGAGACGGGGAATCAAGATTTTGAGATACAGAAAATGCATGCCATTAAAATGGTGCGAGAAGCGATTGAGAATATTCTCCTTCCGGAAGTACCTGATCAATCACCCGATGAAATGTTAATTTGCAGCGATGCTCCATCCGAACAAGAGCTTACAGAGAAACAAAACCATAGTGAAGATTTTCAACAAGTGGAGAACACCAAGAGCAAAGCGCCCAAGAGCTGGAGTAACTTGAAGAAACTGATACTTTTGAAGAGATTTGTTAAGGAGCTCCAGAAAGTGAGGAAGATCAACCCACAAAATTTGCCTGTAGGGCCCAACCAAGAAGACGAAAGAGTGTCCTTGAGGCGTAAGGGTTTGGATGCTAAGAGAAGTGCCGAAGAGTGGATGCTAGATTATGCACTTCAACAGGCTGTTAGCGAACTTGCTCCGACTCAGAAGAAGAAGGTTGAGGTTCTGATAAAGGCATACGAAACTGTGGTCCCATCGTTCGACGGAGAACAAAGCCCTTTGTCGTTTCCCAAGTTCAAAGGTATTAGGAATGAAGGAGATCATATTGTAGCCGATAAGGGAGAAGACTTTATTGATGAAGAGACGAAGAATTCGTCGGTTGGTGAAGATGAATCCAATGTAAGTGAACTTTATTACTGCACTTGCCAATAATTGGATAATTTTAGTTCTATAACATGTTATGCTTGATAGTAGATGAGTTTCTAGCTTTCGTTTAATGATTGTAGGTGCTTGTAAAGAAGAATGTGAATCAAGGAGAACTAAAAGATGAATCTAATTTGAACGAGCAATCTCAGGAGGTTGATAATGTGATTAACAACCGTAATAAAGATGATAGCGAAGAATCATTAGTCGCTTCTTCATCTTCTGATAATGGCACGATCGAACAATTTACTAAGGATGGAGAGGTTGAGAATGTAGATATTGACTCGTTGGAGATGAGAGTTAGCCAAGAAATCTCTCTCACTGGTAAGAATTTTAATTTTTCTTAAGGGATTTGATTTCACGAGGATGTGGATATTCAATACCTGTCATAATTAGTAGTTAGGTTATATAATAGAATATATATTCGATTTTGCATGTTGGTCATGCTACCATTGTTTGAAGAATCAGCAAAATCTTTGTTTTAGATCAGTTGTTCCAAACACAATATAAGGCCCTAACATTATGACTTAATTTCAAGCTTTATGACTTTTGAGCACGTGTTCTTAAGATGATTCTTGCATTTACTCAGATTCAACAAGCGAACAGCTGGAAATTGATGAAGGGCCAATGCCCAATGATTTGAAGCATGGTCCTGTCATTGATTCTGAAACTGAGAACCGTCTACGAGCATTCAAGGCGAGGTTTGCAAAACCGAAGAATATAAGCATGTGGCACTTGATACATCAACAGATGGTGGCAGGCCTAGCGGACGAAGGGAAAACGAAAGAAAATGAAAACGAAAATGGAAATGAAGAAAGTGCAAGTGATGCCAATACAGGATCAGAAAGTGATGACATGGAAAGTCAAGAGGTCGAGCTCCGAAAGGTTTTTGCCATCAAAATGGTTCGTGAGGCAATCGAGAAAATTCTTCTCCCCGAAGTTCAAGACCAATCATCTGATGACCAATCAACCACTAGCGAAACTGTTTCCGAGCTAGAGCTTGTAGAGAAGAAACAAGACGAAGATTGGGGATCTCAAATCTTCAACTCCTTTGGTTCCACTAAAGAAGATCCAACACATTATAGCACCAATAAGGCTTTGTACGAGATGTCGTTAACCCAAGAAGGAGCAGCATTTGGTTCTGCTCAAGAACCGAAATCAGAAATGGAGAAAAAGGAATCAAAACTAGAAAAGAGATCCGAAAAGCAAGCACCCAAGAGGTGGACTAACCTCAAGAAGTGGATTGTTCTACAGAGGTTTGTTAAGGAGCTTGAAAAGGTTAAAAATTTCAACCCAAAAAAGCCACAACTTTTTCCACTAAAGCTTGATCCTGAGGGTGAAGTTGTTCGGTTAAGGAACCAAATGACGAATGAGAAGAGAAGTGCCGAAGAGTGGATGCTCGATTTTGCACTTCGCAAAGTTGTTAGTGAGCTGGCACCTAAACAGAAGAGAAAAGTGGAACTTCTAGTAAAAGCATTTGAAACAGTGGTCCCACCAACAGAAGAAATGAAGAGTCCAGCGACATTTCCCAAGTCCAAACGTACCGAAGTTGCAAAATTGAAAAACATTTTCGCTCAGAAGATTGATGATGGGAACGATGATTCTGCAATAACTGATGAAAAATCTGATGTAAGTTCTACTTTTTACGCTTGATTTACTACCAGTTTTCTTTTCACTCGATTCATTTGCTTAAGAAATTTACGTTGTTTTTCTTTTATCGATGAAAGGTATCTCCATCACCATCTAGAGATAAGAAACTTGATGGGTTGGGAAGTGATCCATCAGGCGAATCGAAAACTTCTGAAGGAAACGAGAAAAGAATATTTGAATTTAAAGGCATTGGTAAGTTAACAAACAAGACACAATCCGACAAACAAAAACACATGAAGATGTGGCATCTGCTATGCCAGCACGTGGTATCCGACGTAGCTGTAAAGGTCGAAAACCAGCACCTCTACGGTGAAGACTATAATGAAGTATCTCCCCGTGAAAATTCAACATTTGATCAAGAAAGGGTTAATGAAGATCGAACGGTTGAATTTAGCAAGAGTGATGCTGTTAAGCTTGTGAGAGATGCGATTGAGGAGATCCTTGTCCCGGATATTCAAGATGACTCATCCGATACCCTGTCAATCGCTAGCGACATATCAGCAGATCAGGAGCTTCTAGAGGAGAAAAAGCCTAGGAACTGGGACAAGTTGAAGAAAATGATCCTTTTGAAGAGATCCATCAAGGCACTCGAGAAAGCAAGGAGATCAAACCCACGAGCGCCACATCATCTACCATTTGAATCGGGGCAGGAAGAAGAAAAAGTTGATCTGAAACATCAACTGGCGGACGAGAGGAAAAAAGCCGAGGAGTGGATGTTGGATTATGCAGTTCAGCATATTGTGACTAAATTGACTCCGGCTAGGAAAAGACGAGTGTCTATGTTAGTTGAAGCTTTCGAAGCCGTTGTCCCATTGCCTCAGATTTGAGGCCAATATTCGATATCGACAAAGTAAAAACTCGTTACTTCAATTTACTTGGGTCTAGTTTGGTTTACTTGGTACAGATGTGGTATTTTTTGAGGAAATTTAGAGTCGACTTTGTTTGGTTGCATATTTTATGCGGAACCAGGTTTCTCGGATTAATAAACAGGTTTTTATTTTACCATTTTGCCCAAGGTTGTGTTGCTATATTAATTCTACTATTTTTTCACAATTTTTTTCTCAGGAATGGTGGAAAGTAGATTAAAGAGAGTGCAACTATATTTGATTGCAGAAATTGCACCACCAACCGAGCAATTCAGATATTGCATTTTTTGTTAGTGTTAGCATAATGTAATAGTTTGTGTAGTGTGTATCATGACTAAATAGAAAAACGAGAACGGAACAAATGTGAATATAGTGTGGCTTGTAATAAATGTGTGTTTATAAACATAAAATTGATGTATTGAGAAATCATTAGTGCTTCTTTTTTATAGTATGCATGCTATTAGCTATACAATCTCATTAAACTGTTGCCTGTGTTATTATTTGTTCTAAACATTACATCAATTATTTGAGAAAATATTCATGTCTTCTCTTTTTATTCTTCTCCCGAGTAAAATACTTCGATCCAAATTAACTATAAATCGTCTCGAAAATTGTCTACCTGCTTAATAAAAATGGGATGAAGGTATCTGGCATCGTCGGGCTTGAGAAGGTCTCAAATAATTTTAATTATTTCCAACGCACCATAAGAAAAGAGGGGTATTGACAAGGAGTAATTGGAACGGATCATAATTTGTTCCAAATTAGAACAGAAATTGGGACACAAGATCAAAATTTTGACCCATAAATAGAATTTAGAACAGAAATTTGGAACGGATAAAAATCGTTTCAATGTCTGTTCCAAAAATGAACAGAAAAATTTGGCGCCAGTTTTTGGAATGGATTTTGGAATGGAAAAACACGAGTTTCAAATTTCCAGTTCAAAATCCGTTCCATTATATTCAAAAATTAATATTTAAATTAATCATATCAAACTCCGTTGCAAGTATTCGTTCCAATATCCATTCCAAATAAAATGTTCTAAAAACCGTTCTAAATACTGTTTCAAAAACTCTGAAATATCCTCTTCAAAAACACAACTATGCGCATACCTATATCCATAAAATACCAAATACAAACGAAATTTCAGCTACATATGTTCTACCTGTTCTAAAATTTGGGACTTGGCCTTCGGATGCCGGTATAATCAACGTTGTTGTGAGTTATTAGGGCCTTCTTTATGTTAGATATTTTGATTGATTTTCTAGTGACATTAATTTTTCCGGCCATTGTTGTGCTTGGCGAAATCAATTTTTCTGGCCACTGTTATTCGCGTTCTATATTGGGGCGCTACCATGCTATAGGCGCCGAAAGTGTAATCATATTTATATTCATTTTTTAGTTAAATAAACATGTTTGTTTTTAAATTTCAGCATGAATATTAGGAACCATAAATTTTACTTAAATAATCAAAATAATTTTTAAACACGTATAGGGTAAAAATGAATAGTGACAGACCGTGGAAGTATATAAAGGTATTAATGGGAAAACTAAATTCTAAATTTGTGAGTGGCGTATATGAGTTCACAAATTTTGCAAGTAATTAACCTCGGAGTAATATTCGTTCCAAATTAGAATGGAGTACCATTCCAAAGTTTGAATATAATATGATTACTCTGGAACAAATTTTGGAACGCGTATTTGTTCCAAATTGAAACGGAATTTGTCCGTTCCAATTTGCAATGCCTCATCCGTTCCAGTATCCGTTTCAACCTCTGGAACGAAAATTGAAGCGGATTTTCCCTTTCAATGCCTTTATTTTTTTGTAGTTACGCAACCCTCCGTTTCCAATTCATGAAACTTTAAATTTTTATGCACAAGTAGACGCATACACTCTTTGCGTGTTAGTTTAATAAAGATAATTGAAAAGCAAAGTAAAGCAAAATATTTAAATATTATATGTCAAAAAATATTTTTTTGGATTCAAAATTCATAATTAAAAATTTTTAATTTAGGCTAATGAAGACAACTTTTTTTTTTCTTCCAACACTTACTTTTTTGTGAGCCCTGAAATTACATTAATTTTTCACCTGCTCAAAGATCATAAAAAATAAAACAAGTAATTTGTTATTTTGAACGTTATTAATGCATTCACTACCTCACAACAATTAAAAACAAATTTCATATATTAAAATTAAAATCTTATTTTGAAGCTCAAAATATTTTTTAAATAAAAATGTGTGGCCTAATATAAGTCATTTAAAAATATTTTTACATATATTCGTATAATTATTCTCTACAATTTTTGTCTTGAATCTTTTTAAAGAAAAAGTGATAATAGTTTATTTATAAATTCGTATTTTATTAGTGTGCATAGGAAAAGAATACTAATAATAAAAATGAGACTGCCACAAATTCATCACAAAAAATTATAAAATTTGAGAATTAACACTATGAGAACAATCTTTCAAGTTGACAAGAAGCATGTCAACAAATTTTTTTCTTCTTCATACTACTTGTATAATTAATTATGAATATATTTTTTAAAGTAACTTATTTACTTTATATCCATAATTTTAAATGTTTAAAAGTATTTTACTTCGGCAATGGTAAAATGATAGAGATGTTCCTTATCTTTTTTTTCTAACCGGAGTGAGAGTATCCACGCGAGAATGAAAGTATTATTGGGGTGCAAAAAATCAAACAAGCATATTAACGACACCAAATTTTAATGTGATTCGACCAATTTTGCCTACAACCACAAAAAGGGGATAGATTTTATTATAAATATTCTCACAATTTTTGTCACTCACTCACAACTCTTTTACTAACAGAAAAGCACTCATAGCAAATATTGTTGCTCTCTTTTTTTTTTTCTCCTCCTTTTTGGTGTGTTTTAAGTGCACTCATGCACTTCTATATATACTTATACATTTACATGAATCATGCATTTACATTCAACGTGAAACCACACATTAGCTATCACCATCAACTAACCACTAGGTGTGGACCTCTTATCTTTAATGGTGACATCTCACCATCAATTCTCCCCCTCTACACCTGGCGAGAATATCGTATCCGATATCTATTAGTGAGAGATATTGTCAATATCACCAACATTATTGACTCTTCAGAATCTTGTAATAGAGGTAACTGTTCTTCCTACTCACTATTCTCATTATCTTCCAACATCCAAAACCATTTATTGGTATCACACCACACAAGAGCTCCAATACCTCGGATTTCAATTGATCTTTTATCCCCAATATTCAATCAACTTGCCATGTTGGTTTTTTTATCTCCGAGCTCCAAAAACTCGCAATCTTGGTCTTTTATCCCCGAGATCTAAGAACTCATCATATCATCAGTCATCAGGCACAATCTTCCTAGATGGTTACCAAAGTCGAATCATCTTCATCTGTTGACTGCTTTCATCAGTCATCAGGCACAATATTCCATTATATACGCTATCCCTTTTAACTTATCAACCAATTATTGTTTATTTTCGAAAATTACTCTTCTTTCATCCTTAACAAATAGGAAATAGTTGACACAGTTTTGTATAGCCTGTTGACATATATATCATAAATTTAAAATTTCTAAATGAAATTTTATCATAATAAAATTTTACCAAAAATAAAAAACTTTTGCAAAAGAAATATTATTTAAAATAAATTATTTTATTTGTAAATATTACCATAATAAAATTTCTCTAAACCTAACTATTGAAAACATATACCAAAATTGATTCTATGCTCGGTGACAAAATGATGAATATTATAACTAAAAATATAAAAATTTGTTTATGTTGAAAATATAAAAGTTGTTCCTTCAACTATTTTCGCTCTATTTTTGTCCGCATAATTAATTGACATGTATTCCATGAATTTAATATTTACAAATAATAAAATTGTCATATAATTTTATCAATCTAAACTTATTGAAAAAAATAAAAGTTATTAAATTATTTTATTTTATTAAAAAATATTACCATAATAGAATTGCTCTAAATATTATTAAATATAAAATGATAAAGAATCCTATATTCCTAAAAACAAATAAAATTATTTGTCCTATGCATTGAAAATATTTTATTAAACTTCTTCGTCCAATACTCTTAAAATGTCACCATGTCATAAACCAGTAAAGAAAATTATAAACTAACAATTTATATTTTCACACAATTCGTATAACGTGCTGATTACATGCTATTAATAACATACCAACTAATAAACATATAATTTTTTTTAAATAAAAAAAAAATCTGTAAAAAAAAAATCTTGTTGTCCCTTAGGCAAACACAAGAGGGAGTGCGGTGAAATGTGTTTGAAGATAAATTAACATTTGAAAGTACCACTATAAAAATTTATACAGTAATATTAATGAGTGTACAAAAATAAGAGAGATAGAGAAAGCAAAATCAGTTTTATAGTGGTTCGGCCAAAAATCAGTTGATCTTCTACGACCACTCTTTCAAGCGTTGCTTGAGATTCCTTTATCACCGAGACAAATTTATAACCAATCACTTTTTACAGGTGCTGATTACTCTATTTGAGACAACCTCTCAACTTAGAATATACCTTTACCAATTAGCTTTACAAGTGCTGATTACTCTATTTGAGATAACCTCTCAACTCAGAATATACCTTTACAAATGGATAATGTAACACCAAACTTGAAATATATCTTAATACTCTCACAATATCGGAGAAAAGAACACTAGAGTATAAGATATTACAAGCTAAATACGAATATAAAAATGAAGAAACTACAACTTATTGGTGTTGCTTAGAGAAATGAGAGAGCTTGAAGAATTAAATGTCTTGGATTGTTGAAGAGACCCTCTATTTATACTGATCGAGATTGGTCTGGATTATGGCAACAATCGTGTAGACATGGCAATGAAATCGATATTCTTAATTCTCTGACCATGATTGTATGTAGCCGATGCCTTGTCCGCGCTCGGACACACATCCGTGAGCTTTCACCTTCCTGTCCGTGTGTAGATGAGTGGTTGTTCATATGCGGATGCACCTTGTCCATACTCGGACGCTTTCTTGTTCGTGTGCAGATGCGAGCCCAAGTAGAGCTGGAATCTGTATACTTGATTTTGATATCATAAATACTTAAAAAAACATTAGAACAATATCGTGACATTAGTAACACAATCGAGTATTGATTAAATGAATTATTTTGGTTATCATCAAAATATATTGTGTTAAAAATATAGGGTCAATAATTCTAAATATATTAAATTTAGTCAAAAAAAGATCTCATATATTTTCTCCTATTGCAATTATGAAAGTCAAATTTGATATTGAAATTAGATGAAGAAATATGATATATATTCATCTTGAACAACTCTTTATGTGCCTTTTAAGTTAAACTCTTAATAATACTTATAATAATCGTTACTTAGGGTGTAAAAATCTAAATATTGTTTCAATTAAAGCAAGTTAACTTTGAGGATGAAATTTTAATTTTATCTTTATTTTTTTTTTACAATCATTAAAAATTATAATTCTTATTATGAATTTAAAGCCATTTATAAATAATAAAAATATATGAAGTGATCAATATTTTATTTATTTTGGTGTGAGTTAATCTTTTATGATATTTAATTTTAATATTTTCTTCTATTTTGAGTATTATACAATTTTAAATATGAGTAAAAATTACAAAAGGTACCAAATAGATCACTTGTCTTAAACTTTGATGGCCAAGTTTTTCCATTTTTCATACTCTGAAAACTATTATTGTTATAAGTAAAACCATGTAAACCAAAAAGAATTATTGTTAAAACTATGGGGACTATTGCTATAATTATCTATCGCAATATCTTTTAAAACGGAAAATTTTGGATAAGTGGTCATATATATATATATATATATTGTTAAATACATTAATATCCTTCCGTGGTTCATATTATCAACTAAAATAGTTGTAATTTTGTAATAATGGGAGGGGTATTTTCATATTGTAAAATAGAAAATTTTTTAGAGGTTTCAAACTTTTAGAATATATTTAGATATTGAATTGTATATTATGAATTAATGTTAAGTACCAACCCTACAAGTTGATTAAACAGTTTACATATTCTGCAGAAAAGTTGTAACATTCCGGAAATTCTGTGCTAGTTTTTTTCAAAATACGTATTCATATATACATGTTGCATTTAGATAAAATGTAACATAATGAGTTGTAGATTGCATTGTAAATGCATAAGCATTGTTGTGTGTTTCTGGGTTGCATTCAGATCATAATGTGACTTATAGCGTGGCGTTTTAAACGTGTTGTTGTGTGATCTTGTTGAGAGGAGTTGTGGATTTGTGTGTTGCGAGTTGGGAAGTGTTAAGTGTCATAGTATATTTATATTTGAAAATAGACTGGGGTTGGATCAGTCAATTGATAGGGTTTATATATCGATTGATTCCAAACAGTCGACTGATTAAGAGGAATAAGTCGACTATTTGTGGTGCATTAAATTCCAAGTAGTTCTGGCTCTCAGGTGTGGTAAAACAGACGACTGTTTGAGCTATATATGTCGACTGTTACCAATTAGTCAATTGTCATGATGAATAAGTCGACTGATTAGATGTGTTAAATTCCAAGGAGTTCTGTTCTCAGTTGAGGTGAATTAGTCGACTGTTTGGAAGTAATAAGTGTACTATTGTAAATGAGTCAACTGTTTCCTGACGACACTTTACAACTTTAAGTCACATCAAGATAACTTTGTGCTCACTTTTGCTTTAATAGCGGAAATAGAGAGAGAGATGGTGAGAGTATTTAGTTAACTTCAATCTTTAAGCCTCAAAATTATCTAATTCCATTACTCATTCGGAAGAATAAATTGGATATTCTTGATCCTTAGAGCAAGGACTTAGATATGAGGTAAGTCTAGCTTCTCATCTTATTCATTTACTATTCCCTAGTTTTCGAGACCTTATTGTTCGTCGAAACTAATTTCATATTCTTGTTCCGCATGATGAAGAGATTCTTTTTTTCTATAGGTGCGTGTTGATTAGCGTTCATCTAGTAGATCAAACCGTAGGGTAAAAAAGAGGCAAATTTTGATTTTCTCGTGAGGTGTCTCAGGAGTCTTCTAGTGCGAGTTGAGATATGAGTAGCTTACAAAATAAGAATATATTTGTGAGTTGTGTGTATACCTATTTGTGTAATTAGGGTGTGATTATGACATATTTTGTTGTGATGTTATATAAATTTTTTTGTTATAGCAATTAACAATGTGCGAACGAAAGCATGTTTAGGTGATGATATATATGAAAATTATATTGATTATGTATTTATTCATATTGCACGCATTAGCATTTCCTGTGGCTTGATTATGTTAATTTTGATTAAACTATGGATTTTGAAAATATAAATTTCGATAAGTGGAATGTGTGAATTTGCGAGAAATGTATTTGTTCAAGAAAACTTTTTGCATCTTATCCCATGTATCGATAGAGTAGTGAGGATGAGAGTTTAACCAAGCTTTCGCCTTATTTTTTAGCACAAAAGGGAAAAACCGTAAATATACAATATCGAGTTCAATGGATAGATCGCCGAAAGTTGAGCAAAATGTAACGAAATTATTGATGAAATTATAAGCGCTCTCGACATCCAAGTCATTAAACTTTGGAAGAGTTCGGATCACCCCACCTTGAACATGAAACCCCCGAGTTGATTTTTGGGGTGAATAATACACGACAGTGTGCACCTTTTCAAAGGTTGAAGCACATCTTCCGCCGATAAATAGATAGGATTGATAGGCGGGATTGTCAGATTATGAACGGGAGGTGTAGGCGGTTGATTCGTTAGTAATATAAGCTTCAACCACTTGCCATTGAATGGGGGACAATTCAAGTGGATTCCCCAACGAATTTTGTTGACTGGCCATGGAAGGCGGCACACCTTGAAGATTGGAAGGAGGAGAAGGAATGGGAGGATTATTGAAACATTTTCCACCATCAGGATAATGAAATCCTAGTAGAGGATTATTATCATCATCATCGTGATTGCTCATTAAAGCCGGTGTGGACGAACTAGCTTCGGCCTCTTGTTCTAAGAGTTGCGTCCGTAAACGAATAAGAGGTGGAATTTTGGACTTCCACTAATTACATGCTATTGGAATTAGAATTTGCCTAAAAGAATGGTGATTTAAACGTTCCTAGCACTCAATTACAAGGGAATCCTCGACAACGATGCCAAAATTTTGACTGAACCTAGAATATGCAGATTTCATTACTTAGCAAGTGAATTAAGGAACTGTCGTAGTTTTCTCGGTAAATACCCTAATATCGAATCTCAAGGACTCTTATACATGACGAAAATTCTAAGAAAATTCGAATCCCGCTATTCTATCGTAAGAATTCATTTTTTTATATCTAAATTGATTACGTCAATTCTACTCCTAAATGCTAATTAGATTTTTCCGATACGGAAGAGGGATTGTTCTACAACTAAAGTGCAATCTAAAAAATTAACATGATAACAATAATGATAAAAGGTTTGCCTATAACGGGGAATACGATAAGCTAGTTTTCACCCCAAATTACCCACAAAGATGTGTTCCGGTTAAATTTGGTAAGAAAATCACGGACATTTATTATCTAGTTTACTTCTGCCTAGTGTGCCATCGAAATATTGCAAATCTCTATAACTACACTTAGATGATTTTGAATTTACTTCCGACAGCTTTGAAAATTTCTAGATTTTCTAAACAAATTCAATTGTTTATATTAAAATCTATAAAAATCATTCTTTTCAATTAGGATTTCGGGAGCCTCGACTAACCTATTTCATCTCCTAGGTAAGATTGAAACTAGCCTATCATACCGAAAATTAACACACCAACATATAATTTAAAACATGAAAATGAAAATATTATATGAATTTAAATAACAACTATGGTAAATAAAATTTTAAACAACTTAATAAGCAAGAAATTATACTTACAACCTTCGTAGAAATTTGACATGAAATTACAACTTTGAGCTAGGAAATGCTACACCAAATTGCTACAAATTTACAAGTTATTCTTCAGCATCCAAAATTAACCAAAGGAAAATAAAAATAAGAAGAAGAAGAAGAAAATTTATAGAGAAAGCAGAGAGAAAAAAAGAGTAAAAACTAAAAACTAATCAAGTGTAGAATTCCCTTGGACAAGAGCAAAAAAGGGGAGAAAGTCTTTGAGATGGAGTGTGGTTTTGGTGATAATCACGAACCACTAATCATCATCTACTAAAACTCATGTGACTTATGTCCTTGCTAGGTAGAGTGTTAACAAAGATGTTTTAAGATTAGGAACCAATTGGTTGCTAGGCTAGCATAGCAAGAGCAGGCTTGAGTGTGAACCAAGCAAGAGTTGTTAAACGTTAAGCAATATTGAATCCGCCTACTTCGATCGATCGATCGAATTGATCCAAATGTTCAAAATTAGGATAGTTTGTTCTGCTTCAATAATTTTTCTGTTTAATTGATTTGTCTGGTTTTTTTTATCTTCGACTTTCAATACCCGAATATCTTCTATGATCACGAACTCCCGACAAACACCGATTCCTGAAAAGCACACAAAAATCCATAATATCGAAATAAAACGCGAAATGTGCATCGAATGTCAAATAATTTCACTTATTATTCAGTGTAACATTCTTATTTTATACAATTTTATACAGTAATCACTTATTTCTCATTATAAGTGTTTATATTTTAAATAATAGTGACAGTCACAAAAAGTATAATTTAATCAAATAGAACATTTGTAAGATATGTATTAATTAAATGAATGTAACAAAAAATATAATTTGAAAAGCCACAATTCTTTTACTGTACACATATATGTTGCCAAAAAATTAAAAAAAAACATAATAACTACAAAAAATATCCTACAAAATACTAAATTAATTGAAATTATACAAGTTACAACTTAATTAATACATATGCTACATTTCAATAAAAATTGGCATATGTTACATTTCAATAATAATGGACACATATTGAAAGTTGTACATCACTACTTTAAAATTAATTAGTGGAGGTCAATTACAACATCTATTACATATAACATTAAAAGTTTACTAAAGCTAATTTTTGGTTAAATATTGTCTATTTCAATGAATAATTTGAAAGTTTGGAAAAAAATTGAAAGACAAATATCTTTAGTGAAAATTCAGATTTTTTAGATGAAGAATTTATGACACCCACTATGAATGCTCTGATATAGATGTTAATAAAAATATACATATATTTAATTACAATTTAATAGTAATTATTTAATTTATTTTTCATTTACAATGTAATTGAAAAGTTTCTATGACAAATTACATAATGTATGGAAATTAAAGCCTTTAAAGGCTTCTTGTTACAAATTATTAAAGCCACATCATGTTTGCAATTAAATGGAAAATTTATTACTATAAGCACTACTATATAAATTATAACGACTCGCAAATCCACATAATACAATATAATCGTTTTTGGTAAAATTATACATGCAGTGCTGAAACTTTTCAGGAAGGTTACTCGTCCTGGGATTGCTCCAACATGAGCATATTTAACTTTGTAATTCTAAGCAACTCAACTCCTGTATGGCTTTAAAATATGTATTTACTAGATTCACATTCTTACTTATATAACACATTCTCATCCCTCACCGAGGAGATGTGGGATGAGTGGTTACCCCCCTTGACACTGTGGTAGCTCACCCAGCATGACAGCCTACCAACGTGCCAGCTTAATAGCATCTCATGTCCGTTCGCTGATGTCCGCCCGTCCACCCACAACCAGGGTGCTAAATTCACCCCCTTAAAAGACACACATCCCTACGTTGCCCCACACTTTCGGCCAAGTATTGAATCCGATACCACTTGTAATGACCCATAAATTCACATAATTCAATATGCACAGTCGGGGTACTACAATCCACCCCCTTAAAAGATACACGTCCCTGAGTGGCCCCATACTTCCAGCCGGGTATTGACTTCGATACCACCTGTAATGACCTGTGTAAATCCACATAATACAATATTGTCTGCTTTGGATAAAGTTATATGTGCAGTGCTGAAACTTCCCAGGGAGGTCACCCATCCTGGGATTGCTCCAGCACGAGCACGCTTAACTTTGGAGTTTCAACCAACTCAACTCCTGCACGGCTTTAAAACGCGTTGTAT
>MKEJ01071395.1:0-17611 GCA_001753735.1 Embelia ribes | reverse complement strand
GACTACCTTTAGAGGCCATTCAAACTTAGAAATGTTAAAGTGGCAAAAACAAGATTTGGGTCACACTATATTATGTTAAAGCGGCTAGTTGATGTAAAAGAAGCATTGGCAACAACTGTGGTTTTAAATTCATGGAAAGAATTAATGAAAAACAGTGATGCAACTAATCGAGAAATTGGTAATATAGTGGTTGGGTACATAGGTGATGATAATTTTTGGGAAGAAGTAGATAATATATTGGCTATTACAAGAATGATTTACAGATTAATTAGATTTTCAGATACAGAGGGTCCAATTACGGGTGAAATTTATGAGGCCATGGATAATATGCTTGGTGAAATAAAAGATATTCTGCAAGGTAACAAATATGAGGATGCATATGATAAAATTAAGGCTAATGTTCTTAACAGGTCGGAAAAAATGAATGCTCCCATGCATTGATTGAGATTTGATCATGTTAACACCCTTGCCCCCAGAGGAATAATTAGGAAGAGGCCTAATGAAGATAAGGAGGTGGTTAGTGGAGTTTTGCAGGCATTTGATAAAATAGCCTCAGATGTTGAAGAATCAAGAGTGTTAAGAAAGCAATTTGTGGATTTTCATATGAGAGTCTTTTTTCCAATGCTGCAGGCATTATTGATGTTATTACCTTGGATGCTATAGAGTGGTGGGCAACTTATGGAACGGAGACACCCGAATTAGCAGAAGTTCCAAGAAAAATTTTAGCCCAACCAATTAGTTCTTCTGCAGACAGAAATTAGAACACGCACTCCTACATCCTTAATGTCAAAAGGAACATGTTTTTTCCCCACCATAAATTTACATACACCTCTACAAATATTTTTTTTTTTTTAATTTCAAATTTATGTACATCTTCTCTAATATTTTTTTTTATTTTTCTTTTAATTTTGTTTTATAGGTTGAATTCCCTTCGAGCTGATAAATTAGTGTTCATCCATTCTAACATTCGTGTTCTATCAAGGTTTCATGAGAATTATAAAGATGGACCGTTTAAGAAATGAAATTTTGAGCCAGAAGATATATACATCGATGATTTGCAAGTGCGGCTTGAAAAGATTAAATATCGATCTTTAGATGATAATGAGGAAGATAATGTAGAGACTCCGTCAATATTGGCCAAAATTCACGACACCCAAAATGACGCATCAAATCCTACACAAGTGAGCTCTAGTCAATCTATAATGGTGGATTTTTCTCAAAGGAATAGTGGAGGATCATCAGTGTCATTAAAGGATAAAGGAAAGAAGGAAGACTTGGTTTGACAAAGATGCTTTGATTTGTCTTTGGAAGTTATCTTTTATGTTTTTTTTTAATACATTTTTTGCTTTATTTCGGAGTTTGGAGTCTTGGAACTTTATATCTATTTGCAATTTATCAATTCATTGCTGAATAGTAATTTAGTAGTATTGATGCTTGAACTTTAATTTTGAATTGTATCTCTTATTTTTTGGCATTTATAATATGAATGTTTGAGATCAGGTGATAAAATCAACCATCAGAAATAGCTAATTATTAACCTAATTTAAAATATTTAACTATAAACAAATTCAACCGTATTCCACAAGCGAATTTAGTTCCGCATAATCGATTTGGAGAAGCCAACCCCCAAATGTACTGCGTACCGGGAAATGGAGGTACCCCGTTCCTAATTTCGTACTGCACATCGTAGCGTTTCAGGATCTAGGCAACATAGGTTGTAAGTCAAAATTATAAAAACTAGTATCAATATCCGGTTGTCACCAAAACTTGTGGTTCCTAACAATGCAAGACTCTCTAATCAAAAGATAAAACACTGCACAAAAAGTAGCTGGAAAAGTAAAACCTCTAAAAAATACCAGTAATTCTTCCCTTGGCTTCATGGGCGGGTGTACATGAAGGACGCATAAAGGCAAGGGGGAAAATTGCCCCCTTGTCCAGGATAAGAATTATTATTATTATTTTTTTTTTTTTACTATGAAAATTATATACATATAATTAAAAACAAATATTTATATTTAAATGTAAATATAAAGTATAAATCATGCGTCTTGGTTGATAATGCGCCGCACTTTGGTTACAGAAGTCATAGGTTTGAATCCTTGTGAGACCTTAATATTTTTATTCCCCAAGTTTTTTTCTTTTTCAGTGGCTTAGTAGTTTAATATTTAATATTATTTTAAAAGTTACTCAAAATATGATATAATTGTATTACATTTTTCCTATCATAGTATTATTATATATTTTTATACTCATTTTTTATAAAATAATTTTCTTTTTATTTTGTTTCAAAAATATATAAATTGATCTAACTTATTACTAATTATGATTTATCAAAATTAGAACAGCACTACTTTAATATCTCTATAAGGTTAATAGAGATTAATAGTATATTCAAAAAGATAATTATACTTTCGATAAAATCTTAAACTATTTTCTCATTCTTGTTATTTGAAGTGTGTATAATGTTACAAACTAAATTACATACTTTTGATGCGTTGCAATGAGCTTTAAAACAAAATTAAATTTCGTAGGTTAAAAATAATTCATATCTTTTTATACATAGGTTTCGCAACAACCCCCCTCCCCTCCTCTTTTGAATTACTAGATCTGCCCCTGCTTAGCTTCGCTTGGCAGAGAAATCTTAGAAGTAATTGGATGAATTTCAAGATAATCAAAGTCAGTAAAAACATAACTGCATTGTGTAAATATTTTTTTTTTTTTTTTTTGGAAATTAACTGCATTGTGTAAATATTACAACTGAATTTTCTGTACAAGTTCCACAAAATCGTACTTTGATATTTATTTTGGTGAGGATCACCGCTACTCAGATCAGGAACCCACCATAGCAGGGATTCAGGATCATTATTGACCTATGTAGTTTTTTTTTTGGAAACTATCTCACATACAGAGCTACATTGCCAACGCCCACGTTCTCACCCTTGCCAAGCACGCAAATTCCCTCATCGTTGCCAAATCCGACCGTGCAGGCTGTTCCAAAGGTGACTTTACTAGTACCACTACCAGTCACTATATTTCCTATGCCAACAACAAATTGTTCTATTCCAACCATCCCAACAACAATGCCAAATATTTGTTTCTTCTCACCATCGCAATCTAACTAGGTGCCACAAACACCACCCCCATCAATCATCACTTCCATTCATTTTATATGAATTAAGTGTATCAGTGGTTCAGTATTTGCTAATTTTTTAGCATTTCCAATGAGATTGTGTGTATTTGACGAATTAAAAGCATGAATTTTCAGATTTATGGTTTTTAATGTCAACTTGTATGATGTCAATATCTGTTGGGATTTCAACTGTCACAGTTTTCTATCATTTTGATGTATATGGAATATATATTCTTGTGTATTGCACAACACTATCACTTCTGGCTTCTTCGGTTTCGGCAGAAAATTTTCATGACAAAATTAGAATTGATTGAATTGCTTGCAAAGGAAACAAACAGGGCAAGTTTTGACCATAGATTCACTCAGACAGAGCAGATACACCCATAGGCTATAACCTATCATTGTCCCCATTGATGGTGATTTCATACAACTATCAAGCAAACCACCAGTCATGAGTTCCTAAATTCACCAGCTGCCAAACCCGAAATCAAAATAGCTAGTGCCACTAGTAAAATAAAAAGTCAACAAAATGAATGTCCTTGTCGATCCGCTTGATTGGTAAATGTATATGTGCAAACTTTTAAAAGCAAAAGAAAAAATAACGAAAGGAAATCAAATAAAAAGAAATAAGTTGACAACCACCATCTCCGTTTTTCATTTCCTACATCTAAAACTAGCATCCCAATAAAAATAATTAAAATGAAGACTCTGCCAATATGAAATATATCGTGGATTAATAAATGCAACGGGATAAAGATAATCTGGTCTGAAGCTACAGAGAAAGAACTTAGTTACCAGTCCAGGAGCTGCTGCCTTGATTATAAACTATTGTTGAAGAGATCTCGTAATTCTTTATAATTACGGAAAGACGCCTCCTCGTATCTGCTTCAGAGGATGTCCAATACAATTTAACCACTGCGGTTGGGTTTTCAGTGTTTATAAAAAACAATATCGCGGCTACATTTTTCTTTGACAGCATCCTCTAAACTCTCAGCTCGGTCAAAATCAACTTTGAAAGTGACCATGGTCATATTATCTTTGCCAGTATCATAGTCCTGCTTGATGTCCTCGACTTGAAAAGATTGTAGCTGCAAATTAGAAAACGGACTTACTTTTATGTGCTAATAAAAAAATGTTCAGTATTTATCCAAGCAACTATACATGATGCATTGGTGAAAGAAAGATGAAAGCACAGTCTAGAAAAAGTGAGAACCAATCAGAAGACTGCTGCAGCAACAGTATTAAATTCCTCTACGAATAGATGAAAACAGCACGAATACTAAACAAGGAGAAAGAAAAATTAATATAACAGGCACAACAAAAGGGTTGGGCAAGAGAACTGATAAATGTGATACTCTACATTGCCAAACTAACCTGATGATAAACAACACCCAGAAGATCAAAAGGAACCTCCAGACCCATCGGGACCTGAATAAGAAATATTATCACCACAGCAAATTAAATCCACTAAAGTTAACATCAGAAATCAGTAAACTCAAATGCGAACACCATGTTTTTGGCACGTAAGAAGGCTTTCAAAAATCATATGCACCATCAGAAACTTAAAAATTAATAGACACAGTCTGTGTGTGTGCGTGTAAGAGAGAGAGAGAGAGAGATTACTTTTGATTTCACAACACAAGTTGGTGCACTTTTCAAGCATTCTGTAGCAACTCCTCCATAAGCCCTGACTAGTCCTCCAGTTCCCAGTTTGATACCTCCAAAGTACCTGGCACCAAGGAAAAACAACTAGATAGAACAAGAAGATTACAAATAGATGATCATTATGCAAACTAAAGTAGATGCGCATGATAGCTGCTAAAATCATGACAGACTAATGATGCTTAATGATGACTACCATTTGCAAAAGGAACAGATATACCTTGTCACAACCACCATCACTCTATCTATTCCTGAAGACATAATGGCAGATTGTATCGGTTTGCCAGCTGTACCAGATGGTTCACCATCATCATTACTCCTAAACTGTTCTCCAACCTAGAATGCAATGAAATGGCATTCTGCTAAAATAGAGGAAATGCCATAAAAGTGATCCCACTTGTATGTGACATTCTAAACTGTTCTCCAACACATGCTCATTATCTCTTTCTTTAATCCATCTAATTTGAACATAAACTTCAGTTCATTCGTTTAACAAGATAACATTCTGATACCATTACCAAATTCAGTCATTTCAGATCCACTTGTATGTGACAAAGTGCTTGCTACTTCCAATTGTAAAGAGAAAAAACTAAAAGATCGACTGCACAAGTTATAACATGGAAGCAGAAGAGGCGCGAAAATGCCATTAATTATAAAAAATTTCAAGATCCCACGTGAAAACAACTCTTCATATGCTTGTCGAGATGAACTGCTTACCAGTCAAATTAAACTCTTTCAGAAACAGGGCCACGAGTAAATGTCAAGTCTTTTATCAGGAGGAATGTCTAGTGAGTTGCTAATTAATTACCAAATCCATAACCACTTTCCCTATTTCATTTACCGTGATAAAAATTTCAGTCATATGTAATTTGCAGATCATGAATCGTATCCCAGCACCAAGATGGAAAATCACCATTGCTCTAATTTAATCTCCTTTTCAAGTCTGACGTGAAGTAATGACACTGGAAGCAAAGTTTATCTGGTTTTCCTTTTTGGATAATCAAGTTACCAGAAAATACTAGTATACTACCAGCATAAAATGCCCACAAAAGATTTTATATACCTTGTAAGCCCAACAATTATGTGTTGCCCGTGGATCCCGAACCTATACCAAATAAGAAATAAGCCTACATCATAACACAGTATAAAATAATTCAATGAAACCACAATATCATCATGCTTGACAAAACAAAATCATCAGACTGTAGCTCAACTTCAGAGACAATAACATTCCATAAAAAAAACTCAGAGAAAAACACATTCCGAAAGAGAAAAATAAAAAAAACAAAGCTTCAGAGACAAATAACATGAGCTTTAAGTTAGAAAAAGAGAAGTACTAACCAGAACCCTTGAAATGGACAAAGGATGAAGATTAAGGGCTTGCTTGGACATAAACAATTTTCAATTTCGTTATAACTAGTGTTTACTTCTTCAACTTATATTTATAAGAATCTTCTTTCTTCAACTTTGAAAATGCATTTAACAGAATGTTATTGCCTAAAACATACAAATCATATGTGCAGATACGTGCATCTATATTCTATAAGTTGTAATAGATTTTTCAGACCAACCTATCAAGACCAAAGAAACCTATTGGAGAACCAAAATCAAGTTTTCTTAGTTTCACAAATTTCTACTTTATGGAAACCCATTTTATATTTGTGATGCGATACAAAGACCAGACTAGTATACAAGGACTCCAAAATTTCTTTGGGCGCAGTATTTTTGTTTGGAAACGGAAACAATTTGGATGAATAACAGAACCCGAGTGGTAAAATGGAAACATGAAAACAATGAATTAAAGTCCCATAATATAAACTTCAAACACCATTACATAAACCAGTTAATGAGTGTAAAATGATTGTTTTCACCCAAATGAAATAAAATATGGATGGTAATTAAAGCCCAATAATACTAACTTCAAACACCATTACATAAAAAAGTTAATGTGCGTAAAATGATTGTTTTCACCCAAATGAAATAAAATATGGATGATTATGCACTAAGCAAATACATCGAACATAATAATTCACGCCGCTACACTGTAATAAGAGAACAAACGAAAAACTATAATTAACAAATTACAACCACACATGTTAAAAAAACACACCACTTGAACATGAAGTTAAAAAGAACATACCACTTGAACATGATGTTAAAAAGAACAACTATTGCCACAACAATATTTACAACACTGTGGAAAGCATGGTTGTTTCTATAGAGACTGAAATGTGGGAAAGTTTAAAGTTGTTAGAGCGCTCCCACCGGTGCCCCAAAATTGCGCCATATCCTAATTATAGGCAAACAAACGTCCAAACACTCTTCAACCCCCAAAAACATGCGAATTTGCTAAAGTGCTCTTCTTGAACTAGGGGTTACACTTCATCCCCATTCTATTTTTATGTTTAGGTGGTCCATTCTCCATATCTCAGCCTCTAAATTTGAGATTTAGGTATTAAAATTTAGAGGCTTAAAATTGTTACGATTCGGGGTATATAGAAACTATTGGGTCATTTTGAGGTATATAGGAAATAGAAGTGAAAATGAATCTAGGAAAGGTATAAATAGTTAAGATTAGATTAAAACACATTTTAAATTTTTTGTTATGGTTTATGATTATTACAATAATTTTAAGAAATTCTGTAGAAAGACAAACATTTCTAAAATCTTTGATTTCTTTCCGAGAAATGGATTTCTAGAAATTAAATGAGAAAGATGGTGTGCTCATGAGCATTCACATCAGTCTTTCTCATTTCATTTCTTAATCCAACTTTCTCGAAACTCATTTCTCCTACTAGAAATCCATAATTTAGAAATAGCTCACCCTGGTCTTTCAAAATTTGTTTAAAAAATTATTCAAATAATTATATGATATAAAATATAAAAAAATTGTAAAAAAATAGTTTTCCTAATCTTAACTAGGGTTTTATTGATAGATAATAGATAAAATGTTAGGTGTTCGCCGCAGAAGGATTCTGAATATTAACGGTGCTATCATACTATGGCTTGACCACTCACGACATAATCATTATCATCTGCCATAGTATAGCCAAGGATATCTTTCCACGAGATATCATCCCCATCGTAAGCATCAAGCTGTTGATGCAGGAAGAGTCCCACGAGGATGGGGTTCATGAAATGGTTGGGATCACCTGCCACTGCTTCAGGGCTCTGGGCATTGTTGATGATCGGGTCCTGAACATTATTGTTGTTGAGGTTCTAAGCAACATTGTTGACTAGGTCCTGAATGTTGTTGACGAGGTTCTGAATAGCATTGTTGACCGGATCCCAAATGTAGTTGACAGGGTTTTGAACATTGTTGTAGACCGGGTCTTGAACGTTATTGTTGACGAGGTTCTAACTGTTGTTGACCGGGTGCTAAATGTTGTTGATGGGTTTTGACCATTGTTGACCGAGTGTTGAACGTTGTTGACGGGGATTTGACCGTCGTTGACCCGGTCTTGGACGAGGACGATGTTGTTGACAGGCAAGGATGGATCCAGGAATCTGAACAAGGGGCAAAATCTATATATAAAAAAATATAAATTATTTTTAACAATTGGAAATCTTATTTTCATTTTAATGCTCATTTCAACACATCAAAAGTGAAATTTTATATCGTAATTTAATTTGGAATCCTATATACACTTTAATGAAAAAACATGAGCAAAAGTAAAAGATTTTATCAAAAGTCCGATGATCTTTTTGTCAATTTTTCTTTTCAAATATCTCAACATGACTCTACGATAAAAGAAAATAAAAAATTAGAAACTAAAGAGGAAAGAAAAAGTGACCGAGTACAATAGTATAATGTTATAATTTAAATTTACTTTACCAAACAAATCAATTATAATTACTTCTAATCTAAATTTTGAATTTTTAGAATTTTGAGAATTTTTTTATGGTTCACACAATTACAATTAGAACTATATCTAATCAAACTCAATCACACCAAATCAAGAAAATCAATAATCACTTTTAATTATATAATAATTATACCTAATCAATAAATAATTTTAGAATTGATAATATTAGAAAACAAAATCATTTTATAATCCTAGAGGACTAGACTTTTCACAACGTTTACAAGCATCTATAGATCTTAGAAACAATTCTATTCACTAATTCACTAATTTTTATAAGCAATAGATCAGCCAAACAACAAATCAAACTAAAAGTGAATAAGGGATGAGGCATACCTTGAGAGATCTGTGTAAATTAGGACAAAATTAGGAGAGGATGCCCTTGGTCCTTGCCGACTACCGCCGCTCGCCGGATTACCACTAGTAGCAGTAGCGCCACCCTGCCAACTACCGCAGAGAGCCGGTCCACCAAAGAGAGATATCAGATTATCAGAATCGACAGTCACAGACTCACAGATCACAGATGGGCATGGGTCCTCCTCTCCTCCGTTAGGTTAGAGGGAGAGGCGGAAACAAATGAAATATAAAAATAAAAGGAAAAAAATATATATACATATACATATATAGAAGGGATATTTTCGGAATAAAATAAGTTAGGGGTATTTTAGTAATTTCACTCAAAAAAATAAAGGGGGTCAATTGCCCCCCCTTGCTTGAACTTGCTTCCGCCAATGTTGACTAGTTAAGGACAGGTGGTTCCAAGGGGTTTGGAGTATTGTTCATGGGGTTCAGCATAAGTTGTTCCAAAGGGTTCGGAGCTTTGTTCACTGAGTTCAGCACAGGTGGTTCCAGCCGGTTTGGACCAGTGTTGTTCACAAGGCTCAGCATAGGCAGTTCCAAAGGGTTCGGACGGGTGGTGTTCATGGGGTTTTATTGATATATAATAGAACCCTCTAGACCTGCCAGTGACGAACACCATTAACGACACTCTAAACCCTTTAAAACCACCTACGGCAAACACAATCAAGAGCAATGCTTTGAACCCTTTGGAAAATTGGAACTACCTATGGCAAACACCTTCAACGGCACCGCTTTGAAACTTTTGGAACCGCCTACAGTGAACACCTTCAACAGCAACACTTTAAACCCTCTGGAACCTCATGTGCTTAACCTCGTGAATAACAACACTTCAAACCCTTTGGAACCGCTTGTTCTGAACACCGTGAACAACGTTCCAAACCCTCTAGAACCGCCTACATTAAACCCCGTGAACATCATCAGTCCGGACCCTCTGAAACTGCCTACTTTGAACCTTGTGAACAACACCAATTCGAACCCTCTAGAACCATCTATGCTGAACCCATTGAACAACACCAGTCCGAACCCTCTGTAACCGTCTATATTGAATCCTGTGAACAACACTGGTCTGAACCCTCAGGAGCCACCTATGTTAAACCCTGATTCGAACCTTCTAGAACCACGTGTTGAATCCCGCGAATAACACCGATTCGAACCCTTTGGAACTGCTTGGGCTGAATACCGTGAACAAAAACTCTCCAAACCTTCTAAAATCGCCTGTGCCGAACCTCGTGAACAACACTCTGAGACAACCTGTGTTAAACCCTGTCAACAACAGTGCTCCAAATCCCCTGGAACCGCCTATCCTAAACCCCATCAATAACTTCGTTTAGCACCCATTCAACGACAATGGTTAGAACCCCGTCGACAATAAATTTCAGTACCCAGTCAATAATAGTTAGAACCCCATCAACAACAATATTAAAGACCCAGGCAACAACAATGTTCAAAACCCCGTCAACAACGTTCAGGACCCAACAACACTAAGAATTCCGTCAACAACGTTCAGGACCCGGTCACCAACGTTTCTCAGAACCTCGTTAACAATAACATGCAGAACCTGATCAACGACAATGCTCAGAGCCCCTAGAGCCCTGGCAGGTGATCTTAACCAATTAGCAGACTCCATGTACAATAGCATTCTCATTAATCAGAATCTTCCTCACTTATGGGCAGGTCAAATATCCAAAAACCCAACAAATGCACATAGCGAGTGGAGTCAATAATAACTTTTTAATTTTAATCAAACAAGCCTTTTGTCTTTGATATATGTTAAATTTATAATTGTAACAATCATACAAGTAAGGTTTTCTAGAAACTGAGAAAAACAAAAACATCGATGCGGAGCTTTCCTCAACTTTAATTTCTCAAATGAGAAATCAAAGAGGAGAAATTTGCATACAAAAATATTGATGTGAATGCTCTATTCGAGCATTTTGAGGTATATGTACATATATATATTTATAAATTAGAGAGAACCTGGGTAAGGAAGGATTGGGCGGAGCGTTCGTCGGAAACAGAACCAGCGATGGCTATGAATTTGCTCTTTTTGATCTCGCGTTCGAAAGTAACCCTCTCCGCAATCGTCGTGAATGCACCTGCGCTGCTACTAGTAGCGGTGGTGACCATCGTTCTTTTTCCACCGCCGGAGATAACGCATAGGCAAGGGCAGTGCAGCGCACGGCGGCGGCGGTGATGATTGCAAAGGTTGCGTCTCAGCCCTTGGAGATGGTGGCGGTAGGGGATAGGATTACACGCTGACAATGATGAGATCACCGCCTGCATTTGTTGTGTTTTATTACGAAAATATTTCAATTTGTAAATAAATAAGATGGTATTCTAAAATTATGATTTAATACAAGTATTAAAGTTTTAGTAAAAAATCTATTAGTATATAACCTTCAATAATCTCCCATTAATTTATCAAAATTAATCTAAATTAGGAAATACATCACGTGTTGTCTGTTAACTTGCATATTAGTGCCATGTGATAGGCATTAAAATTTATATATATATATATATATAAACATAAATATCTATATTTAAATGTAAAAATATACTATTATATTCCATGTGTCTTTGTAATTAGCGCACTGCACTTTCATTACAAACCCTTGTGGGTCCTTAAAATTTTTATTATCCAGCTTTATTCTTTTCTTTTAACATTTAGATTAGTTATAGGGTGGATTGAGCTTGTATTTTTTTATAGCATTTATATGAATTATTTTGTGTTGGCTTGTAACTAGTGATTTAATAGTTTTATATTTAATATAATTTTAAATTTTACTCAAAATATAATAAAGTTGTATTACATTTATCGTATATCAGTATCATTATACATTTTTATACTCACATTTTCTACAAAATAGTTTTTTTTTTATTTTGTTTTAAAAACATATAAATCAGTCTAATATGCTCACCAAAATTATTTGCAATTTATTTTGATGATACAATAATGATATAATAAATTTAATTAATGCTCAATAATTGTGGACTAATATTTTTTTATGAGTATGATCAGTTATTAGTGTGTAAAAAGCTTGGGAATCGAATCTATTCAATATAGAATGGCCTCCTATGCATTATCAAGTTTGAAGTGCAAAGAGGCAAAGAAGTATCGACGGTTGGTAAAGGAGTGTTGACATATGTGGAGGTCCAGAAGCAATTTCAATCAGGACCGTCGACGGTGGTAAGTAGGGTGTTGATAGTGGTTCCAACAATTTCAATCAGGACTATCGACGATGGTTGTAGGGTGTCGACGATGTTCCAAATATAACGGTCAGATTTTTTAAAGACTAATTTTGCCTAATTAGCCTAATAACGACTAATAATAGTTAGATTAATTCAAATGGCCATTAATGACTATAAATAGAAGATCAAATGAAGGGTTATATACACTTGACCCATCTACCCAAGCAAGAATCAGGCTCAAGCTCTCATTCTACAATTTTCATCATCTATTGAGCAATTTAAGCACTAAAAGCATATTTTCTTCTAATTAATTGACTGTATTACTCCTCTCAAGTGTTTTAAACTTCATTGTAATAATCAAATCTTGAGATTAAGTAGGGTGTTGTAATTTCAAATTTTCTACCAAATTGTAGAGTTTGAGGGGGTGTCTCAAGACCAAGAAGAATAAGAATAGCTAACACCCGTGAAGTTAGATTGTAAACGTTGAATAAAGGATTAACGTGACTTCGAGGGAGGATCTTGAAGAAGTAGACATAAGCATCAACAGATGTCTGACCGAACCACTATAAAAAGTAGTGTTTGCATTATTTCTTTCCCTTATTTTCATTTGATATTATTGTTATTGCATTATTCTATCTCTTCTTAATTATTGTTATTTGATTATTTGTTTTTAAAAGTAGTTTTTATCATTCTTTTTAAACAATTATTAAATGTCAATTCAGCCCCTCTCTTGTGATTTGCCGGAGGACCAACATAATATATTGCTAATCATGATTTATCAAACTTAGAACAATACTACTTTAATATCTCGATAAGGTTTATAGTTTATTTTAAAAGATAATCATACTTTCAATAAAATCTTTAACTATTTTCTCATTTTTGTCATTCAGAGTGTATATAATATTCCAAACTGGGTTATGACATAAAATTATACTTTCAACTGCAATGAGCATTAAAATAAAATTAAACTTTTCATTAGTTAATAACAAATTATATCTTTTTATACATAAATTTTATCCCCCTTGTTCGAATTTCTAGATCTACCCCCGGTGATGTAAATATTTTATTCTTTTATTATTAAATAAGTTTAAAATAAATAAAAATAAATATATATTATAAAGAACACTTTCCATCTCTCTATCAAATCCAACACAGTCCTACTCCCCCTCTCCCTCCCCCTCTTCTACGTTTCTCCCCTCCCCAATCCTTCCCAATCAACCGCACCCTACCCTTCCAATATATTCTTCTAGCTGCCGGCCCTTCTTTCCTCCATTCCTACCTGAACATCGTCATCACCCGTTACTACAGCCCATCGCCTCTACATATACGTATATTTATATATATGTGGAATTTGTATATGTATATATACAGAAAATAGGAGTGGAGTTACAAATTGGGGCTTTGGGTTTTCTTAATCGATTATTTCTGAATTTAGGTTTGTAATAGGGAATTTTTGGAATAGAATCATGTTTTATTGGCATTTTGCTTAAATTTATTTGAGTTATGAAATTGAATCCAGATTTTATTTTTTGATTTTTTGTTGAATTTTTTGTGAGTTTTAGAATTAAATTCATTTTATATCCTATTTTTTTCTAACTTTGATGTAATTGGAATTAATTTCAGCATGTGATGGTTTGAAAGTGTAACAGCTAATATTTGAGAGGCCAAATACATTTTATAGTCTAGGCTAAATTTTGGATGGTTGACTATAATGAAACCACTATGATGTCTTGGGTTTGCAGTCCAGCCAAGAGCTGTAATTGCATCCACGTATCTTCCTCATTGCATTGGCAATTTCCTTCTATCTCCTGCTCCATCTTCTCAATGGTCCGTTGTCGGGCCTCGTATTATTGTCGAATGTCCACCTAGGCGGCATAAGATTGGACCGCCGAGCTCAACATCGCGGACTCGCCGTAAAAGGAAAACCCACCTTCGATCCCAGTTTGAAGAAACTATCATGGCTTGGGTCACTGACTACTTTATAGAAAAGCTTAGTTTCATCAATTGCCCGAGGTTCTTGCGTACCAGGAAGAGGCTAAGACCTCTCAATTTGCAATGCCACCGACCGATCCTACATTATAAGTGGAAACATAATTAATATAAATAAAACAATTATTAAACTTCAATGTATAAATTTAAATAACAATATGCTTACATATATGCGGTGGGCCTTCTTGTTAACAAATGTCACACTATCATGACCTTTGGTGCACATGTGTCTAAAGGTCCCCATTGGCCTGCCATCCTTGCCATCATCAGCCTTTAAAAAATAAAATAATTAATATGCAATATAAATAATTGTAAGGAAATAAGATTACAAAAAATATTTCATAAATTAAAAAAAATTACTAGCCTCTTAGAGTGTGTAGAAGTGGAGATCGACCCGCCATGGTCATCCGCTCATCCAAACCCGATTAGCCGAATTCCTATGAGACTCGGCAATGGTTTCGGGATTTAGCCAATGAGCCAAAAACTTAGTTCATTCAGTTTCAGTGAGACCAGGGGGCTTGGCCAAAGCCTTCTCTTTGATGTCATAAATGTATTGTTGGTAGACGTAAGCCACCCTTGACTTCCAAGCCGCGTACATGTCTGACTCACTACTATGCCAGAAGCATGATTTTTGCGCATTTAATGATTATTAGAAAGATTAACATTATATTAATTACATACAATATATATATAAAGAATTCAACGCTTACTGCCTGAAACGCTCCCTAGTAAAATTTTCTCAAATAGTTCCAAAGATCTATTTTATTACTTTAGATTTATTATAAATATTTAAATAAGATATGTTTAAGAAAATTTTAATGTAAATTATGTCACATACTTCCAGACAATGATAACCAAAAAGCGCTTTTTGGACCCCCAATGCCCATCCTGTGACCTGGATGGGGCGATTGCATCATGATTGGACCCAAAAGATCCAACCGGTGACCTACCAGCAGGAGTTGCATCAGCTCCGGTAGTGGCAACAACATCAATAGCGATGTCCTCATCGCCGTACAGCATCAAACTTCATGCTCGTAGAGCTCAACTGAGTGATAATCGATTTAAATTCATTCAAATACTCCTTTAATTGAAAAGTTTCTGCGAAAACTGAACCTTATTTGCAGCGATAAGCTTTTCATATATATCTACAAACCTATGCATCAATCCCTTTATCTTAATCTCTTTTTGCAATATTGAAAGTAACTCTTCAATAAAGAGAGACACTGACAACTTTTGTTTCTATAATTTTCCATACACCTTCCTTCGTATCTACAAGTTTATTATTTAGGATCTAATAATGATCCTTATCATAAAGACAACCCTCCATGTGCTTCTACTAGAAGTTTAATCTGATTTGTTAAACTTTTCACTCCCGATCTTTGTAGTCATTTCTTCACAACCGACGGCTCCCACTAAATCGAGTCACAACCAAAATCTTTTCGACCCAAGGCTTGGAGCCAGAACCAAACTTAGCACTCTGATACAACTTATAGTGATATTCTCTCATTAGTAACTTCAACTAAGAAAAATGACACTCCCCAAAAGATCAATCATGGAACAATACACTCGTTCAAGCAAATGAAATACACACACAAAAACACAGAGATTTTTATGCAACTCACCAAATATGGATACGTCCAAGGTCCCGTTAGCTTTATATATTCCCCGCCATTTGTGAACATCACTTTTTGAAAATGCCATGTTAGAGTATTTGTACCATTCCGAATCCATGTCCAATATCCGTGTCTATACTATATAGGTTATAGTTTGACCAAAAATGGGTTACACCAAATTCAATTCCGTTAACAAAGGGATTTGTAAGATTTATCAAAATAGTGGGTGGAATTGTAGATTCTTTGATAGTTGAACCATTAATGGATTTATGCATATACTTTTTCCCAATATGATTATTTGAACTTGAAGTTGTTATGTGTGTAGGCGTGTATACCCAAGTATGTATTTACCAGCAAAACCATTTTGAGAGCAGAGCTTTTGGTGTTGACCATATCGAATTGGAAAATGCAAGCTTGTACCTTCATAGACTATTTCCTTAAGAAGATCAATGGTGATCACAAACTTCAATTACAACATCTTGTCTCCAAATCAATCCAACTCATATTAAGCACACTTCAAGGTATGCCTTTATTGTATTGATGATTAATGCACCATGATGTATATATACTATACATATACCGTCAATGTGAAAATCTCGTGATCTCGCTAGCAACGGTAGACACATGAATCCATTCAACTTGTGATGATATATTTTTATGGATTTGGGGGGTGGGAGTTGTCTTAAGGTAGCAAGTTGTCTAACATTGAGAGGTTAAGATGTAATTTTGTTAACAATGATATGGCATATTAATCTATTGGCAAAATCTTATCCTCTGATATCTGAACACTCCGGATCTTATTTTTGCAAGGGATGCAATTTGAGTTTTCCTTGTATCCATGGTCAATGTGAAAATGATCAAAACTAGCTTAAATTTTTTTGCAAAAATTTCTCAAAACTTTTGAAGTTTTGGGGCCGTGCCGCAACCATGGGGTAGGGAACCTAGCAATTTTTCAATTCTTAGCATCCTAAGAGCATTCATATCAGTTTAGTTATCCGTATTAACTAAAATTATCAATTATTTCTAGTTTACATATTTACATTTTACATTTGCATGTGTAAACTAGATGAGAGGAGAAAAAAAAATGGAAAAAGAAACGAAAATTATGAGAAAAGTATGGAAGATGTGAGATAATGTGAAGGAGATGTGTGCTTAAAAATAGGAGTGGTGACAAAGAAACCTTTTAGCTAATGAATAGTGAATAGATAAATTTATCTATTGGCTTAGCTAATGGCTAAATTAACTACTGGATTACATAATATGATGTACACCACTTTTTTCAAAATTTGAAACATTTTATAGCTAAAATAGCTAAAAATGTTAATTTACCTAATCTAATGTGAATGCTCTAACAACGTCTCTTAGCCATTGGATCTGAACCAATTTTTATCGAGGGAGGACATTTAAGCTTGTATTAAGCTTGTAATTGGGAAAGAGATTATAAATAAATGTGTTAAGTGTTTATGCACCCCAAGTAGGTCTAGATAAGTGTAATAAGATGCAGTTATGGAATGATTTAGATGAAGAGGAACAAGGAATACCTTTTAGCGAGAAATTATTCATTGGCGGGGACTTAAATGGACATGTGGGTGAAAGTAGAGATGATTTTGAGGGTGTGCATGGGGGTTATAGTTTTGCGGATAGAAATAATATTGGAGATGCTATTTTGGGTTTTGCTATACAGCCTATGACTTAATGCTAGTAAATATATGGTTTAAGAAAAGAGAATCACATTTGGTGACATATAGAAGCAGGACAAATGCTAGCCAAATTATTTCTTCTTAATTAGGAAAGTGGATAAAAAG
>MKEJ01071365.1:0-14857 GCA_001753735.1 Embelia ribes | reverse complement strand
GACAGTACCCCCTGTCCGCACTTTCAGGTACTTGAGCAAATCCGAAGGCCTATCGGGAAGAAGCACCTTGCTCGTGTTCTCGGACAGATACAATCGGGGAGCTTATATCCGAACTACGTTCAGGTATATACTCTTCATATATATATTAGTTTTGTTGAATAACGTATCTTTGAGCATGGAGATTGGGGGAAAAAAATTAGTATCTTGTAGTGATGAGTTTATTGATCATCAAAATCTTCCGCGAAATATTCTAAAGAGTATATATATATATATATATTAGAGAGAGTGTGTTTTGATTGAAGAAATTAGGGTTTAAAGGAAGAATATGATGTGTGCTATTAGAAGTAATTAGTGTGGTGTCAATAGAAAAATTAAATCTGATTTTATTAATGTGGTGCTAATAACATTAATGACATGGGATAGAAGGGCGCTAATAGTAATATGGTGTCAAAAATAAAATGATGAGTGCCAATGGAATTGTCCTATTTTAACAATGGATAAATTACAATTTGACCCATAAGATATCTTATAATTTCAATTTACCTCATGAGGTTTATGAAATTACACTTGACATTTGAACTTGTAAAGTATCCTTCTTTCCCTCCCTAAAAAGGGAGAAAGACAAATGATAGCTGAATTGTTTCCTCCTCTCCACTGGAGAGCGAAAGAAAATGCAGTTCAATTCTGGAAGTCCTCTCAATATAATAAATATATTTCTTGCTACAAATTGAAAATAATTTATTAAAATTATTTTAATTTATTTTTAATTGAAAATAGTTGTAATAAATTAATTTTTTTATAATAATCTTGTCATTAAAATACAATAATTGCATACAAAAAAGTTCTTATATATTATAAGAAAAATATTCTTGTACTAGAGAGAAAATTCCCAAATTTTCAATATAATCTTTTTTCCCTCATCTCCGTTGATTTCATTTTCAAATTTTCTCCAACCTTCTTCCCCCACCAACATGAGCCTAATTTATCACAAGGTCCTCATAATTTTTATTTGTTCTCAATACAAGAAAAAATTTCTTGCAATTTACAGAAATGTTTTTTTGTTCGGAATTACTATATTTTAAAGACTAGATAGATTACTATAAATTGAGAAAAAATTAATACAATTGATTTTAATAAAAAATAAATTAAAAATAATGACAGTAGATTATCTACCGTTTGTAATAAATTATCCTAAAACACAATAATTCCAATACAAGAATTTTTAATCCTGTATAGAAAAGACATCCTTGTAGCATAGCTTTCATTACTTCATATATTGCTAATTTTTAGGACCATAACCATAAAAGGTCTAGCTTAATCAGGCTTTTTTTCCTCTGAAAAGTAGAACAATATTTTCCTTCCAATCACAAGTGAAAAAGGTTTGATTAAAATTTTGGATGGATAGAAAAATTGGTGTTACTAGAGACTATAGAGGAAGAAAAAAAAAAAAAAAAGAAGAAGTCATTTTATTAGTGGTATTTTCCGAATATCTAATATTTCTGTTACACTGTTAACCAAGGGGGTTGACTGTTACTAAAAGCAAACCTCAGGGGGGTTGATTGTCCTTTCAATAACTTCATGGGATAAGTTGAAATTACGAATACCTTATGGGGCAAAATATAATTTACCCTTTTAAAATACTAGTTCTTCAAAACACTTGAGGCAATGTTTTTGGTAAACTTAACCTGTTTTTAATAATTTATTTATATTTTTCTAATATTGTTTTTAGAAGTAATGTTAAGATATTTTTAAAAATTTATTTTGCTTATCCTAACATTAATGATAAAAAAAACCTCAAATACATTTACTATGTTCACCATATATACACGTTTTTGTTCTTTTATGATAAAAAATAACACGTTACGAAATATTATATTACTTATTAAAATATATTTTAAATTTTTTTTATGAAATATTAAAATGATATTATTTTTAAAATTAATTTTAAAAACATATTTAATAATCGAATTTGGAAAAGGACAAACTCATTCTCTTTAGACAGCAAAGAAATTTGAGAGCGAGGGAGATTGACTGGTTGTTTGGGAACTTGGATAACTGGATAAGTGTAACAAAATTGGTGGGACCAGACAAGGGTTTATTTTTGGGGAAACAAACCTGAATGAGACTGTTAGGGATGAGGATCCGAAATCCGAATAGAGACAGATATATGATAAACATTGAAGGGTGGTGACTTGGATAGCTTTGTTGGATTTCATTATTACAAAACATTAGATTATGATGGGGCACACACAAATGAAAATCTACGTCCTTGATTGATGAATATATAATTATAAATTAGGAACAGATCTAGTAGTTTGTTAAAAAAAAATTATAGTTATTTTTATAATTTTTTCGGACCAAATTTTTTGGTGTAATTTTTTTATTTATAATTTTAGTGTTAAATTTATATTATTATTATTTTTTTTTATATAAATTTAGCCACACCCATAAATTTTATGTTTATATGTCATGAATTATTTGTAACTATATTTTCATTTGTTATTAAGTTGTTTGTCTTGTGTTTGTAAGTTGATTGCGGGCTGCTTTACACAAATTCAATTTGCTTAGTCATTTGCTAGTGGAAATACTTCACTAGTTCACCACCTTTACACGACTAGTATATGCTATACAATATTGTCCTTAATAGAATCAGGGTAGTGCAAACAGCTATGCGTAATTAATAATTTTATATATTAATATTCTACCTGTAATACTTCATTCTGGAAATTCATTTATATATCAAATAATTTGTATTATTAGATTTAATAATATTTATAGAATAATCAAAGAGATTTTTTCGAAAGATATATAACTAACTATTTATTTGTATAATCATTACCTATTTTGATAAATGTGTCTTTGTACATACAATAAAATACAGAGATTGGCACTGTAGTTTAATCAAACTACCCGCTGCATACTTTGATTAACAGGAAAGACAGGGACCAATGAAGTAAATATTGTTTGACAGCTGTACAACTACTGTGCACTATAAAAACTGCCACATGTCAGCTGCAAAGACATGTGAAAAGTTATTCTTTCTACATTTAATGTTTAACCAATTTATGTATTACTTTAACTGTCATTAATATCTTATCGGAACCCTCACTAACTTAAGTATCAGAGAGCCAGTGGACAATCCCCCTATCCGCACTTTCAGGTACTGAAGAATAGCTGAAGAAGGACATTCGGAAGACAATTCCCATGTTCGCACTTTCAGGTACCGAAGGGAAGCAGAAAAAGGACATTCGGAAGATAATTCCCCTGTTTACATTTCCAGGTATTCATCATTGGAGAGTGTATATCCGACTCACAATTGGATACATACTCTTTGGAAGATAATTCCCCTGTTTACATTTCCAGAAAAAGGGTAAATTAGCTGCATAGACAAGTAAAAAGAGTTACTCTCTCTACATTTAATGTTTAACCAATTTATGTATTACTTTAACTGTCATTAATATCTTATCGGAACCCTCAGTAACTTAATTATCAGAGAGTCGGTAGATAATCCCCCTATCCGCACTTTCAGGTACTGAAGGGAAATTGAAGAAGGACATTTTCAGGTACCGAAAGGAAGCAAAAGAAGGACCTTCGGAAGATAATTCACCTGTTCACATTTTCAGGTATTCATCATCGGGGAGTATGTATCCGACTCACAACTGGATACATACTCTTCAACTGGCGTCATCTGTTGGAACTTATAGTAACTGAAACTTTTAAGTTCCCAAATCCACTACTCTTTAAACATGTTGAGATCCCCTGACATCCAGAACCCCCTTCCACCAAATTCAACCCACAATGACAGATCTCTCCCCGTGAACCAAACATCACCCGAAGTTGCCCAAAATGCATTTACCATCCCTTCTCTCCCATCTACTACGATGCCCTTTAGCTTCAATACCCGAAGCAACCTCTCTGACCTAATCTTACCCAAAGTGCAAGCCAGACTCAACCAGCAAATAATAAATAATCTAAGCTCCTCTAACAATCCTTCGTAGGCCCACATGAACAAATTTAATCAGTCCCTAATTCCCCGGGTTTAGCAACTGAACGTAGAAACAATTCCCTCATTCTTATACCAAAGCACCAGCCGATGGCAATTGGCCACGTTAACGAAAAGGTCCCTCCTGAGCCGACCTTAGCAGCCGAACAAAATCAGGGCAACATTCCGAGCCCTGGAAGATTGGGACCCAGAGAACCAAACTCCACCCTCCCCACTGCACCTGGTGTAATGCAAGAGGCTACGCGAGGAGATCCTACCATAGTAAGAAGAAGAAGACCTCTTTCCCCCAGGGTGAATGATGGGCAAAAGAGGAAGACTCATATCCCTCAGGCTTTAGGGCCTAGAACCACCAGTTCCTCTAACTCAACCAGTTATTCCCGATTCACCAGTTTCATCCCCTTTCGGGAGAATGACCAAGAGTATGATTCCGATGATGATGAAGAGTATTTCCTCGAATATATGTCGGGCATGCCCTAAGGTCCCGATCCTAGCTTACTCCCACAAACCCGAAGTGGTTTAAGAAACTAAGCTCAGTATGTGCATAGCCAAATTAGATAGCCCGTATCAGGAAGTGACCGACCCAGTAGGTCTCAATTTCGCACTTTGTCGGATCCACATCACACAAGGCTTATCTAACATTCTCAGTTATCTCGAAGAAAGAGGTTCCTACCCTCCGAACTCCCCCCTCATCCCCAAATAGTAGTGGATGAACAAGTCGAACGAATTATCAGTAGAATGACTAGATCTCCTTTAAGCGCCAACATCTTATCCGAGCCAACCCCACAAAACTATAACCTTTCTGTCTCATTTACGATGGCATTTCGGATCTAAGCATACATCTGATGTATTGCCGACAAAATATGTTTGCGAGGAGCTCCAATGAAAACTTCTTGTGCAAAATTTCCCCTTTTATCTTTGAAGAGGTAGCTTTGAAGTGGTAGGACCAGGAAGATCCAGGGTCGATTCGCACGTGGAGGCAAATGATGGAAAATTTTCTAAGACAATTCGCCACAAATTTCAAAATCACCTTGGGGTTGGAAGCTCTAATGCAAATGAGGAAGAATTCTATTGAAAGCCTTCGGATTCTTTTCCGAAGTTATTCCCTTTTCCTTGCTCTCGCCCAAACTTCAACCGTAATACTTTAGAGAGAGAAAATGAAGGTTGTGTAAAATTGAAGATAACAAATGAGTGGAATGGGCTTTCTCTCTCTCACACACACTATTTATAGTAAAACCACTCCGCCAAAACAAAGCAGAGACGTTTCAAATTTCAAACATTTATGACAGATGATAGCTAAGTTCATATCTAGGCAACATAGACACATAGTCATCTCTAGCAATCGAAATTTGCTAGTTGAATATTAACTATTCTAAACCATGACCTGCATAATCCACGTTAGTTAGGGAGCAACATGGAGTATTCCCCTCAAGGTAAATGAAAAGTGGAAATTTTATTTCAAATATAGTCAATACAATTATTTCATTTCTTCTCCTTTGGCATTTCAAAAAATCCAAGAGGCGGGTCCTAGCCTCGCATGAGCAATAATCCTTCCTTTTAGGTTGATCCCCTCGGAATGATTAAAAAATCGACTTCAAAGTCAACAGGTAGGAGTCAATTTCCAAACTTCAAAAATCAAGTTTATTTTTTCTCAAATCCAATCCTTTTTAGCTGAGGCAATATTAATGTCCTGCATTCAAAAACTCCCTTGAGCTGAATAAAATTAAGAAAATGCCTTAGGCAGTTAGGGATCAGTTAATAAATATGCATTTATACATACAATAAAATACATGGATTAATATTGTAGTTAAATCAAACTACCCGCTACACACTTTGATTAACAGAAAAGTCAAGGATCAATGAGATAAATACTATTTGACAGCTGTACAGGTACTATGTACTATAAAGTTGCTATATGTCAGCTGAAAAGACAGGTGAAAAAAGTTACTCTCTTTCTACATTTAGTGCTTAACCAATTCATTTATTACTCTAGCTGTTATTATTGCCTTTCACGGATCCTTACTTAAGCATCAGAGAGCCGATGGATAATCTTCCTATCCGTACTTTCAGGTACTAAAGAAAAGCTGAAGAAGGACCATCAGAAGACAATCCCCCTGTTTGTATTTCCAGGTACTTATCAATGGGGAGCGTGTATTCGATCTGCAATCAGAAACATACTCTTCAAATATCGTAGCATTTTTTCTTTACCTCATCTTAAAATGTTTATCACGATTCATATACGTATAGTGTCAACGTCTATTGTCACGTTTTACAATATCTTATTTTATGAAAATTACTCTAATTAGCTTGAAATCTCAAAGTGCACTAAATTTACTTAGGGAATGACCTAACCGTGCTTGAATCGCTTTTTAAAAGTCACCAACAGGTTTATATTTAGCACATAAGGTCGCCATGGTTGCATGGTCATGAGTTCTTCACTATCCAAGGGTCAATAAGGGCTCCACACTGCAAGTTGTTTATATGCAAGTCATATTCTAAATTTGTCATAGTGAATTGGTGGATTGATAAACTTTAATAGTCGACTGATTTATCTTGTTCACATAAAACTTAGGTTTTTCACGGATAAATTTGAGAACATTACCTAATTTATGACGTCAGAGGTTACAAGGAGGCCAATTCCTTCAATAGCATGACAATACCTCTGGATTTTCCTTCAAGCTTCCCAAACTTCACGACATTCGTAGTTTTATTGCCAAATTCGCTCATGAAAAGAGCAATGAAGTTGCTAAATTTGCATACATGGTTTGTCTTGAAGTGTTGTCATCAATCCTTACATTTTTAGGGGTTAAAAGGGGTTTAAAACCAAGAATTAGACGCATGCAAAGCAGGTTTTAAGTTGCCCATCCAAATTAGTCGACTAATTTGGGTCATAAATTGACTAATTGGCCCTGTTTAAGCTAAAACACAAGTTTTTTGTGGTGAAAATGATAATGCTACCTCAGTTTTCTTCTCATAGGCTTAGCACTAGGCCTTTAAGAGCACATCCAGGGTAGTTTTCTTATCCTTTTGGTTGAGGTTCATAGGCTTTCTCTAGAAATTCCACGATAATACCACATATTTTGCATCGAAAGTCAACAATTTGTCATTTTCAACCATTATATGCGGGTTTTACACCAAAATACCAAAGGGACAGAGGCTTATTTACCTTGAAAAAGGAGATTTTGCTTAAAAAACACGTCTTCTATCTTGTAGAAGCTTGTAAGGCTCAGTTGTTGCAAAGGAATGTCAAAACTTAGCCAAAATTTCCTCAATTCTCTCTACTCTCTCTCTCTTTCCCTTTCTATATAGACAATAACAATTTGAGAACAAATTTTAGAATGTTCTCTGAAGGTTTTCAGATAGAATAAACGTGGTTGTATAGGGTTTAAAGATTGACACGTGGCTGGACACTTGTCAAGTTTGCTGTCTGGACACATATCAATTGATTGATACACTAAATCGGTCGACTGATTATGACAGTCTATTATTTGTACGAATAAGTTGACTATTTTCCTCCTGAAACACTTTTTTTCACTTTTTAGGGTGTTACAAAAATGTTGATTGTTATCCCCTATTTTCTCAATTAAGTATATTTTCTTGGTATTACACTATGACACGTGGCCAAGACACTTAGCATATTTTCTATCAAGTCACATATCAGTCGACTATTTTACTTAATCGGTCAACTGATAAAGCCAAATATGTCGACTTTTTCTTTCTTTTCTTAAGAAGGTGTATTATGGGGTGTTACATTAATAGTTGAGGAAACTCTGGCAGGATTAATATAAGTATTGATAAACTGTAAAGTAAATTTGCATAGTTGAATAATTGATTAATTCTTGTTTTTGATTGCTTAGTATATCGATTGGAATACTTTTTGTCAACTAATGTCCTCTACTTTGACAAAGGAAAAGACATAACAAGCATATAAGGAGTTGAAGGTCAAGGCGCAAGCGATATGAGGCGACTCCTTCTTGGAGTCCAAGTTGCATTTCATATGGATAGTTGTAAATGTATAACATCAAAATGCATATTTTTAAAATTTTTGAGCCATTGTCATTCAACGTCTTCCGGAACTTAAGGCTCATATTTTGTAAAGCTTGACATCGGTAATGTATATCTATCAAGCGTTTATCATTCTGCATTACGAGTGAGTAAAATCAGCATAATGGGTAGTTTCAGGCTTCAGCCCAACATTAAACTATATAATATTTTCGAAAAATCTCATGTGCCTGGATCCTTAGATTTTGGGGGCATGACAATTTTTTGGTTTATACCTATGATTTTTTATTTTTGATTATTCATTTTATTCTACATATTTTAGTATTATTTAATCAAATTTTATTATTTCTTTTATTTTCAATTTGACAAGGTATGTTTCTTACTTATATACCCTTACATTACATGTCCAAATATTTTATATCTTATATTGATAGATAATTATTTTAGATTTAATTTTTTAAATTTGTACTACCAGTTTTGCACGTCATCCATGGAAAGTGAAATTGCTATTTTTTTATAATTTTTATATTAGCACGTAAATAAACGTTTACTTTTTCAATAGAATTATTTCCATCAATTTCACGAGTTTAAAAACCTAAATAAAAAAATGTCACAAGTACGAAAAATTGTAGGTATATAAATGCAATCATAACTACCAATATGTTTACGAACAAATTTAAACAGTATTCATGTTTGATTATTCATTAAAATAAAGCAAAAACTATATAAATTTTAATACTATCACAAGAAAAAAGATATAAATAACTGCACCAATCCCTTAGACAAATAATAGGAAATATCCCGTGCATCAAACGGGCTTCAAACTAGTTATTAACATGGGCAATTCCGAAATTCAACATCTGGTTTATTTTGTTGACCAATCATTGTTCACATTACTTCTTTTGCACCAAACTTCTCTTCGGAGACTAATTTGGTTAACCGATCGAGTAACATGTTGAAGTCGTCCTCGTTCCTTAGGAGGCTAAGTCGTACGTATCGTTTTTCGGCCCCAAATTTGCTTCCCTCTCGCCCGTTGATATTTGCTGCCTGGAGGACAGCATAGCAATCATAGTCCTCTTCCCTTTCACACTTCACCCATGCATAAGCTGCCATGGATAATTATCATTAGCATTAGAGGTTTTGCTCCATACTGGTTATTTTTCGAGCAAATGAATTATAGCTAAGTAAGCTTAACAGCATCTTTTTGTAGTGAAGTATATATTTTTGCAACTCCCCAGATTTTTTAACAAAAACTATATAGCTTTTCTAGTCCTTCCTGAAAAACCAATACCTCGATTTTGTTTTACTAGAATCAATTTCCACATAGAAAACTGTGATTATTTTCAGAACTTTGAAGTTCTTTTCTCTTTTCTTTATAATCATATTTTTAGCAGGAATGAAAATTGATAAACATTCTGTGTTAATAACCAGTTTTGTTTTTGTTCTGATTCTTAAAGCAAAAACATTTTGCTGATAACTAGTTTTGAGGTTCAGAATATTAGAATATCACACAAAGAATTTTCTGAAGAGGATCCATGATTTCGAACCTAAAAAAGTTATTTTATCTAGTTCCCAGTTTTTGCTTCGTACGAAAATCAAGAAACATGAGAGAAAATTTTTGAAAGTTCCATTATTTACAATCCTGAACCCAATTAAACTCATGAAAACATATAAGAAAGTTCTCAAATAAGAGACTTATGGTGCAAGTAAGATCACCTGGGGATGGTCCTCTAACTTTTTCGAAGAAAATGCAATACTGAGGCGCAATTTGCTGGATTGAGAAACGCCTAGAAGCAGAGAATACTTCCCCGAGTTTCTCCCACCGTTCCTTCATAACCTCAAATGCAAACTCGAATATTTCTTTTCCGTCCCCTTCAAGAGCTGCTTTAAGAAGCTTAAGAGCTCTCAGCTGAGTATCTCTAGAGATACCCAATTCGGAAGTTTGGATATATAACAACATTCTTTGATAAACTTCTTCATCCTTTACCACTGCCCACCTAATATATGTCACAAATTTATCAATTTACTTTTCTTTTGGTTCACTAATTTAGTTAACTTTTTTTATCTTGGGAGGAAAAGGGACAAGCGGGCTTTGCTAGCTTGGGCGTAACTCACTAATTTATATGACGAGGGCTATAATAAAGTTCTAATTTGGCTGATTAACAAAATTACTAGGCTAGTCTCTTGTATTTTTTAACCTCTCAATTTCACAGAATGCTCTAGAGGTTGTGCTGAAATGATACAACGGTCTAGTCGAAAGCTCTATATTAACACGGATTTAAATTTGTTGGCAAAATCTGTACTGTACAATTTTGGGGTAGCGGCTTGACGAGACAGCTCCCCTATTCAATTTGTAAATGATACCCAAAATTTTAGCTTAACCGGCTCATAATATGTCCCAAGTTGAATTCTTTAATGGATAGCTGTTGACTTGCTCATTAACGATCCCTTATATGTAACCACTGCCTATATATGTGCTTAAATAATGTTTGTTGAATGAAACCAACTTTATAGGTGAAGCTAGTGAAATATATAATTGAGTAATTACCCAAATCTGCTGCCAGCATGACCAGTAAGCTTAGAGAGAGTGAAGATCATGAGGTCTTCATCAGCTGGAGATGGAATTGCTGTAAAATGAGGCCAATAATAAGCATGATCATGTATTGTCTTCACAGTAGGTCCTTGTAGAACTGCTTTGTTCAATTTACAATCGGGATTGTTCGGTGAAGTTACAAACTCGATAAAGTTTACACCCGTGTCTGACTTATTCTTCCACAGATTTGCATCTCCTTGGAACTTGAAATTGACGGATCTGTAATAGTCGGTTTGCGATTGGTAAACCTGCAAGAGGAAAAAATAAATAAAATTGAAGTTATTCTCCTAATGAAGTTCAAAGTAGAGCTAGTCTTGGTACCAAACTTTAAGCTTAAAACGCTTGTGGTGTATCTCTTTTTGGCATAAAATTATCGATACCTAGTGATTTTTATTTATTTTATCGTTTACTCGTCCTCTATTTTTCTATTTTATTCAAGATGGAAAGAAAATTGGTAACGGAGACGTACTGGGTAAAAAGGAATAGCAGCCACAACTTTTGCAGGAGAGGATGAGTTATCCGGGGATAGGGCATAAACCGCCGCATTGAGAAGTTGGGTTGAACCCACTCCGAATAGTATGTATCTTCCTTCGGTTATTGCGTTTTTGGCAACAGAATGAACCCATCGAATGTGTTTTTCGAGTTCTTCTGAAATGTAAGTATGGTCAGCAAATATATAACTCATCCGATGCCACCCGGACACTAGTACCGCGCTGCTGGCTGCGTGTTTGATCCAATATGGCTCCAAAAACAGAGGGTCACCACTGCGAAGCAACAGTATAATTAAAGTTCAATTGAGGTTAATTATTATAAAAGAAATAAATTAATTAAGATTCAACTTGAGGTAAGTTCACATTGTTTATATCATTTGTAAAAAAATGGTCTCCCTCTCTATTTTTAATGATTTAATCTTTGATTTTCACATAAAGTAATTCCCCTGAGGAAAATTAGAGAAATCGGGCGGCATTTAGCCGACACCTTTTTTGAGGCTTCCAAGGGAGAAAAAAAAAAAAAAAGCAGCTTATTAAGTAGTTTTATCCACGATTGAAGATATAACTTATATTTAAACACAAATTTCTTGTATTGTAGAGGTACAAAAAGGGTACAATATATGCCTTCTTACTATTATTTTTAGAGATATTATTATTAGGTTGCAATGGAGTCAAAAATATTCAAGTTAGTGCTGCAAATGGTACTAAAATCAATTTTTTAAGACGCTGAATATGATATAATTATTATATTTAAATATTATTATAGTATAGTTCGCGCGTCGCGGCTTGTGTGTACTATATTTTTTTTTATCATATTAATTCAAATTATTTTATAAAATTATTTTTGATTATTTATTTTTTAATATTACATATTTTTTATTTTTTTTCTGATGATATATAAATTTGTAAAATATCAATTAATAATCTTTATACTAAGATAATATCTTTACAAAAAATTAATATCTATTTAAGTTAATTTTTGTTATGTGAAAATTTTATTATGAAAAATATTTTAAAAAATTAATGTTGATTAGGATAATATTTTAAAAATTGATAGAGAATATTAAATTGGTAGAAATTAATTTATTAAAATATTTATTTACTAATAGTATTTTGATTCTTAAATATAATTTTAGTAATTTCTGTTATGGTAAATTATTTTATAGTTACGCAAAAATATATATGAATATTTTAGGGTTATGCTTAATTTTATATAAAATGCATCCAAAGTCTGCCTTTCGGGGTCAACCTCATTTAATATTAGATGTGTTAACATCTTAGTATAAAAAATATTTTAAAAAATTAAAGTTCATTAGGAAATTATTTTAAAATTTTATGGAGAATCTTAAATTGGTATAAATCAATTTATAAAAATATTTATTTACTTATAGTGTTTGATTCTTAAATACAAATTTTAGTAATTTTTATCATTATAAGTTATTGTATAGTTATGCAAAGATATATATGAATATTTTAATGTTGTATTTGACCTTATATGAAATTTAATTTTAATAATATCTTTTATGAGAAGTTGATATATATGTATATAATTTTAATAATTTTTATTATGGTAAGTAGATATATATGTATATAATTTGAATAATTTTCATTATGATAAGCTTTATTATTTTAAATATAAATTCATCGGACACATAATTTAATTATTTCTAATATGATAAATTTTATTATTTTAATGGGTAAAGTTCATTTTGCCCCCTGTCATTTGAGGCTCATTTCAATTAGCCCCTATCCTTTCATTGGTTTCAATTTGGTCCTTATCATTTTAATCTCATTTCAATTTATCCCCATATACTTTTAATCTCTTTCCAATACCCCAATGTTTATTGTATTGTTCAATTTATCCCTATTATTAATAAATCTAACTTTGATTATAAATATCTTGTTGAAATAATAGCATGTCATTTCTTAAAAAAAAAAATTGGTCTGTAAATAGATTAGTTAGAGACAAATGATTCATTTGATGCATCTTTTTAACTTATCGTAAATGTTTAATTATTTAGATAAATTGACTAAATAATTTATTTAAATGATACGTCAAAAGGGATATATGATATGTAAATGATCTATTTTTCCATCAAAACACTTTCGAGAAATTATTTCTATTATTTCAATAACTTATTATATTATAATAGGAAAATTTTATAATTGCATGGGTAAATTGAAATAGGAAAACAAATATGGGCAAATTAGAAAGAGACTAAAATTATAGGGGGTAAATTGAAAAGATACGGGGGCAAATTGAAATGAGAATAAAATGATAGGGAGCAAATTGAAAAAAGAAGGATAGGGGGTAAATTAAAATGAGTCTCAAATGTTAGGGGCAAAATAAATTTTATCCTATTTTAATTCATGAGACACATGTCAAATATTTATGTGAACAAATATCATAATTGGAGTAAAAGTTGGTGAAGGGAATAATTGTTATATATATAAGAAGAAGTAAGCAACAGGCCAACGCCTAAGAATTTGTAAAAGTATATAGCAATATTTTTTGAGATTCATGGCCTCCAATTCTATATTTCACTGGGCACTAGACAGCGGCCTAAATTGTCTCGTGCCGTAGCACTAGTCCTCCAGTTTGTGAAGTGGGAGCGTGTACGAGCAAAAACGAGTACAATTCCTTCCAAGAAAAACTTGGTGCCGCGAATCCCACCCTGGTAAGCCACGACAACATTTGCTATTGTTGTTCTTGTTTGATTCTTATACAAGGAATTGTACACAAAAAATTTATTCGATATAATTATGTGTATGATAGAATTTTGTTCTTAATTTTATATGGGATGATCATTCCAAATCCGATTCCGGAATTCCGTTTATCATCAAAACTAATTTATTGTTCAGGTGACAAACTAAAACTTTTCTTTTCTAATTGACATCTTGGTCAAATCAAACCATAGTTTTGAATATCAGTTGTTACCATTACATAATGCCGTTATGTAATGATTTCAGCCACCTCTGATACCGTTATAGGCCGTTACAGCGAGATAATGAAATTTGAAACCGTAACGATTTTTATGTCTGCTATATCGGCCGTTACAGCTCGACCGTTAGAAAAATTAAATAAATTTAAGAAAAAATGATAATATAGTGGAATCATACTTATACGGAAAATTTATCAATACCAATTTGATAATGATTCATCAAACAATTTCTATAGCATGGTAAGATACTAATAGTGAGAATAAAAAAAAAGTTACGATCCTCTATGACATTCCGTTTAGATGTAAAACCAAAAGATATAAAATGTATAATCGATGTTATTTTTTTTAATGTAATTGTTATTATTTGTCTTAAATTAGTTGGTATTGTATAAAATAAGATCTTTTATCTTTAGTAGCTCCAATATATGAAAAAATTCAAATAAAAAAGTATTAAAGTATTAAAATATAGATATTTTGTCTAAAATATTAAGAGGTTTTAACATAATAGTGATAAGGAGTATACGAAACTATTAAGAATATAATTATATAGTATCACTAATGCGTGATATTGAAGTTTAGATAAGTCGAGCAAATTTGAAAAAGATTCGTAACTCCAGTTTTCGCAACCGTTACGCTACGGCCGTTACATCCAGAAGTCGATACACTTATACAGTCCCTGTTACCATTACAGTATCTACAACCTTTATTTAAAACTTTGAACCAAACCCAACATCTAAATCACATAAACAAGGGGAAAAAGCTAATTTAATTTTACAGTTCCATCCTTCACGACTTTTCACTCAAAATCTATTTTCCGCTAAAACTATCA
>MKEJ01071364.1:0-12954 GCA_001753735.1 Embelia ribes | reverse complement strand
AAATTTTGGAACAAGTTTAGTAAAAAAACCGAGTTAGAGTTTGGTAAAGCTCAGCTCATTAGCTCGAGCGTGTGGCTCGTTTATATATATATATATATGTTAGTTTAAAGCTACACAGACATACAATAATGTGAAAAATCTTATTTCTACTATATCGGTTGTACAAAAGAGATTACTCTTTATATATAACTAAGTATAAGTTTTAACTTTTACTAAAAGACCTGACTTGAAGTCTAGATACTAAAAGAGAGTTAGAGTTGGAGCCGGATAATTTAGACTCGCGGAGAGCTGAACAACACCAAGCCCGGCTCGGATCATTTACCACCCCAACATATTGTTCATTTTCATTCATTTATTCAATCAACAAAGTAGATTGTGTTATTGAATTCATGCGCATGGTACCTTTATTTTATTAAATTAGAGAACCGCCTTTTTAAATGCAACTAGCAAAAACATATAAAAGAAAATTTACATTACTATCTACTTCTGAATACAATAAAAGAAAAGAAAGAAATTTGACTTTTATGAGCAGTTATTTCCTACGGAAATTCAGCTTTTGGATTGTTGATTAGCATTTTGCAAGTGTTACCTACATAATAATAATATTCAATTGTACATGACAATATGTGGTTAGTTTTTTGAACAATTTAGAAAAATAAAAGCTCTTGCACCAAAGTTGAATGTTCACATATAATATTCTCTCTTAAGTAGCTTTTGAAAGAAGCTCATTATTCTGGTTTTTTTGGGGGGATAATTAATTAGTGACCCAAGGAGGAGTTGTTCTGGTCCATTCACTTGTGATATAAAAAACCAGAGACTAGGCTCAACTTGTTTTTGGACGGCTGTTAGAATGGTCCAAAAGTAGTTGCAATTAGTGGTATCTAAAAAGCCATATTCTTCCATGCTCACTATAATTAATAATAATTTGTTAAGAAGCATAATCTGTATTCTCTTTTGCATTTTCTTTTACTCGTTTGAAGACAGATAGAAAAAGAGTAAGTTGAAAAGTTGCCTTAAGCATTAGAGTTCATTTTCCCCTCCTTGTTTGGATTTTCAAAACCAGTGAGCTCAAGCATAGAGTCAAAGGTTGGTTTGTGGGGGACTACACAGTTTTCACCTTCCGTAATTTTATAAATACCACTAAATGTCATACTTAAGTGTGAAATTCTTTTATACGTTGCTTTAGTCCCCTCCCCCTTAACCCCAATAATTTTTAGCCCTCCATACTAATTTCTACAATGTTCAGTGCCCCTCGATTTCTGGCTCCACTCTTGTGCAAATTGTTTAGTAATTTCTTAAACCAGCAAACTACGCTGAGCTCGTGCACACATAATGTTTTTTGCACACTTAAATTGCTCTGCCTGAACTCAATCTTAGTGTTTGAAACCTTCACTTCATTCTCTTCATTGTGTATGTTTGGAAGTGCTTCAGTTTTCTTATCTTTCATTTCGCTAAAAGTTAAAAGACATAAAATTTGGATGATGGTTTCTTGTCACTAGTACACATCCATTTCAAGGCAAACTAATAAGTGTACCATATAATTGTGACATCCTTGTGTCACTCTCAAGGGTTATAATAGTGTCCCTGTTATCTTGAATAATCTCCTGAGTAACAACCAAAATAAGGTCCCTACAGAGTTTACCACTATTATTGTTACAAGTCCATTTCCAGGCAAGCTAATAGTGTACCGTGTACCATATAATTGTAACATGTTTATGTCCCTCTCGAAGGGAGATTATAGTCTCTCTGTAATCTGATTAATCTAGAGTGACGACCAAAATAAAGTCTCTACAGTGATTAACAATAAGTTGACCACTATTCACTGAGACAAATTTGACAATATTCTCTTAGATGTTAATGTATTAGAACTGAGTAATTTAATTTCATATTCCTCTTAGTGTTGATGTTATGCTTAGTCAAACCGCATTGACATTTTCTTCGTACTTCATTGTGTTGTGTAGGCACGGGCCTGTTGAAGCTTCACGATGATATACAAACATGTGGGTACGAGGATGTGCAGGTGATGTGGGAAATGCTTAGGACATCAGACTCAGAGGTGGGCCCACCAAAGCGCAAACAGCGCCCTTTCTGGAGGGCGTTTGTTTGGTCAAGCCATAGCCCTGCACCAGCTAAATGAGGCCCAACCCGAGTTCTACAAAGATGAAAATAATGACTTGCTAATCTGTCAACTATGCATAAAAAATAGTGGTTGCCTTTGCTTTGTTTGGTAAAGTGTAATCACAGTGTTGTAAATATATGTTGTATAAGTTGTGTCACTTTTTAAGCCGAAGTGTGAAGGGGCTGCTTCCCTTGCCAGCACAATCTTAGTTGTTCTGTGAACTTCCGTGCTGTGCTGTGCAGTGTGTGATGAGCAACAGTTAATTTCTGTTGAGAAGACTTCAAATTTCTACATTTTTCGTGTTAGTTCCAAGGGTAGATACGCGTATGTACGTTGATATTAATTTTACAGCCACTTCACTTTGTGGAAGTGAGTCTGATATCCATGGATTAGGTACATCGGTATGAGGTGAAAAGTGACTCCGGGGTATTCAGTATTACCAAATATTTCACTTCTTTTGGTTTCTGTTTTGGTATATTGGTAGATTATTAAAAAATTACTAATCGATCAGAGGGTATTGAGCAATAGAAACCATGCATCTTCAAGATTTCGATCAGGCTGAACCAAGCTAACATCATATAATATACCAAAAAAACCGTGACCTCAGGGGAAATCTCAGTCTCAGCTACCTGCTCACATGAATCCATCTCAGCTGTATAACAATATTTACGGTTATCGAACAACTGCTTGATTGTTCTCCAATCGCTGCAACTGATACATTTACGAAACATCACATATGCAAACCTATGTGGACATGGTAGCAGGAAACCCCAAACTGCCAATCCACGTCGGGAGAAATCCAATCTTCTGACCAACGGCCAATATATATACTCAATCGGCTATATAACAGTAATAACTAATAACCGTGACTACAGATCTCCGTCATCTTAAAAATTAAAAAAAATAATAAGAATAAAAAAGAGAGAGAAAAAGGAGACCATAGTTCTCCAACTGATAACGGATAGATGCACCTATACACGTACTGAAACCCATAGATATTAACCTCTAACAGAATTTAGCTCATTTTACCTAGATACATAACATCAACTAATAACAGTGACCACAGATCTACTTCATCCAAAATTAAAAAGAAAAGAGAAACCAGTCTCTAATGAAGAAGCAGGTAACATACCAATACCATACTGAAACCCATAGATATCAACCTCTAGCAGACTTTAGCTTCTTTCTCTTTGACCTCGATACATCTACAGATACACATTACACGATACACAATACAACAGTAGCAGAACAAAGCTTCTTTAAAAGAAACAAAATTTCTTGAATATAGTTCTCTTAACCAAACAAGAATACTTATTAATAAACACCGTGTGGGCATCGTTCAAAATCCTCAGAAATTAAAACAAGCATAAATGAAAAGAAAGAGACAATGGAAAAAAGACCAGATTAAAACAAGAACGATGATATATCAATTGACAATGAAACTTTTGATACGGTGTTAACACTCAGATACCAACCAATTCCTACTGTTAAAAATTACACAATAACTCTAACAAGCAATATGACTTTTCCTAAAACGTACATAAATTATTCCCGCAAAACTGTTTCTACTTTTCCTATTATAGGCTGTAAATTACAGAGTGGGAAAAACATGCGGTAAGATGTATGCTAATATTACAATGGTGCCCCATGGCCTGTAGATATTTCCCTTGACCTCCCTTCCACAGATATCCCGATTTCGCACAAAGGTTACAGCCTCCGAACGAGGAGAATCCAAATATTTTCGCTCAAGAAAGCTCAAAGTCTCCAAAGTAGCCAACACATTCTATACACTCACAAGTGGCCACTTTACAAAAGGGAAATTTACACTTTCCGCCCCTGATGAGTCCTACACCCACTTTTACTTTGATCCCCAATATTTTGACTCGTCAAAACCCAGCCCTTAAGCTATCAATTTGTAGCAAATTTGGTGCTTCCAAGTGTTAAGGGCAAACCCAGATGACGAGCGTGTCCAATCAATAGAGAAAACTTAAAAGCTTCCTTGATCAGGGGCAAAAAACATACGTAACCCTAAGTTAAACATGAAAACTGAAGTTTACCCGGGATCTTTTATTCTTCACTAAATGCATGTGTACATATTTTCTCCATCAGTAAAGGCCAGTCCTCTCCCAGCTGTTGCAGATTCAACTCCATCGCAACCTTAAAATCTTGTAAAGATACCGGACAAAAAGGCTTCATTTCTTGTATGCTACTCGAAGGCCTCTCACCTAGCTTATGCTGATGATGATAACCACGGCTTACACCATTAATGTGCTTCAAATTAGCATGGTGCTTATTCGTATAGCTTTGTATTGGTTCACTACCTAACCTTGCCCCCACTAATTCGACACCAGACAAAATTAAACCCTTCAAATAAGAATCCAACCCCTTGTTCAACAAACTAGCACAGTCCACAGTCACTCCTTTGAGCCCCTGCATTAAAGCGATCTTCTCCATTCGTTCTCTCAGTGCTGAACTATCCAACAAACCACCAATACTACATGAGCTGGCTGCACAAAAAGCACTATTTCCCAGAGGTATCATTTTGCGGGCCCCACCTACATCGAGTGGGTTTCGGAGCAGACTCCTATCAGAAGCCTCTCCCCTATCTTCAGAACATATAACTTCATCGTGCAATTTTTTCGATATGTTAGCATGGTGCTGGTGATGTAGCACCTCGCCTTTCTTTTCTGATTTGTTGGTGAGTACTTGATTCTGCTGCACCGGTCTTCTACTCAAATCCCCATTTTCCAATTTGTAAACGGAATTACTACAATTCAAAAGCTTACGATCGCAAATTTCCTTGGGGACCTTTTGGAGTGACAGTGGGAGGATATCCCCATTCGACAAGACCGATTGGTTTGGCTCACTTTGCTTGTCGACAGATTTTAGAGCTTCTTTATGTGGTGGGACTTCCGCATTACAAGCATTTTTCAGAATCGAATGAACAAACCGATTGTGCAGTGGAATATTCTCTCTTCCAACAATACGGAGACAGAGTTTATTGAACTCAACCTTGCTTAGCTTCAAATTAAGAAACCTACTTAAATAGTAAAAGTATTGTTTCGATCCCTCAGGCCCGAGCTTGTTAACTATCTCAGCTTTCAGCTCAGAAAGGTCGAGTCGTCGGTGCTGATGTGGCGGTTTCATCTCTCAACATATGTGTTTCATAAAACAACAGAAAAAGATCATGAAAACCCCATCTCCGAAATACTAGATTACGGTCTTTTTGCCCTTTTTCCAAAAAACCATTTTCCAAACGAGTTTTAGTCCCTCACCGAGCATCCCCTCAACGTCGAATTCGAACATTTCATCATCGACACTGCACCAGAACTGGTGGGGTAGACTGAATAACCCAAGATCCCAACTGCTAACTAACTCTCCCTCCAAAATCACACCGCAAAAAATTTGAAATTACAACCCAACAAACTAAAACCCTAATCCAGATCACACAAACAACAAAGGGGAAAACCTCAAATTTTCAAACCAATTAGGTTTAAACCCCTTTATCACCACTCTGTAACACCGAGTAAACCCTAATTATTTTCCCCAAAATCAAAAACCCAGAAACCCTAAGCTAATAAATTACTCAACAAGCAGAGATTTGGTCCCAATTTCACAGAATTATAATGTAATAACAAATAGGTTCAAGCTATAAAACATCAAATACAACGTGGGTAAAACAGTAATTAACCTCAACCCAGCTAGGAGATGATAAAATCAAGCTCAATTTTAGATTCTGGAGAGTGATTATAAACTTACTCGCGCATCACTACATACACATATATATATGTATGTATCTATCGTCTTCTTCCCGTCATTAAATCTCGTTCTCTTTCTCTCTCTACCGCATTTCGATTTCCCCTTGTTCAATTGCAGAATCTATCCGTGAATCTCTCTCTCTTTCTCTCTCTCTCCCTGATCGGAGACCACCCTCTTGGACTCGAACTCTTTTTTCGATTTTGTGTCTGGGGAGAGAGTGTTTCTTTCTTTTCTTTTTTTTTTTTAATCTCTTTTTCTCCTATTTTTGTATTTTCGTAATTTACAAAAACCACGTGCTTTTCTATTCGTGGTCACACTCGCGAAGATCCAATACTGTTTGTGCACGTGTTGTGATACATTTATCCGCTTGAGCGCGTGAGCTGAGACTCGTTTATTAATTTATTTTTCGGAGAAAAATGATTTGATTATTTTTTGTTGTTTTTATAATTCAGACTTCCCTGACGAAAAAGAGGCTAACTAGAGAACTGAAAGTTCCATATTTGCATTAGAGTGGTGATAATGTAATGATATTTTTTTATTTATTTATGGCCTGTGATATTGTTAGTTTGGGGATTAACGAAAATATGATTGGTTTTAAATAATTTAACAAGCAAATTCATGATTTGTAGCTAATGGGTTTTGAAAACAGAAGAAACCTTGGTGCAAAACAAGTACAGTTAACATTCAAGTTATTAAGGAATGCTTAGGAAAAGAACACAAATAACTATCTTTGGAATCAATCATCAACAATTAGGATTTAAAATTGTACTGTATATTCTAACCGGTAATTCAAATTTATAAGTTGGTCTAACTTTAAAATTGAATTAGAGTTAATTTCAATTAAATTTTTAGTGTAGCCACCCCGAGATAAATTTGTGTACTATTTATGCAATATTTTCTATAAATAATAATATAGGATGACAGTTTATATCAGATTATGAATTCAAATTTCTGACAATTTGATATTCAACAATCACCTAAAATGGTTAACAATATCATATTGCGGCAACTGAGATACAAGATGGTTAGCGAGATAATGAATAATCCATCATGATTTGTTTCCCTGATGAGTCTACTCGAGTTTAAATTTCCGCAATTGTTCACTAAATAAGGGTTAAATATGAGCCCTACTTTTTTCGTCAATGAAACTAAACTATTAACAAAGATACATGATGGTTAGCGCAATAATGATTGATTTGGCTATGATTATGGCAAAGACGGTCACCCAACTTACTCTACAGAGTGACTAGTACATATGCAGGGGCATCGAGCCAAGTTAAGTTTCTTGATATTGTTCCATAAAGGAGCTTTTAGAAACAAGTCATAATTCAGCTAGTTGATCGGTAACACTCGGGTTAAACTGCTAATGGATTACTCACGGGGCACATTTGTACCTTAATGCCATGGCTACGCGTAGGCATTTCATCCCAATCCGCTAGGTCTACTGTCCCACATCTCGGACCGGGGGGTCCTAGCCATTCCCATCCTGTATTAGATCCGTACCAACTCTACGATCCTACCGTCAATATCTATACAAGGCAGAAAGTACATATAGGCAGTTTGGAATTGCTTTTTAATGGCAACTTATGTTTTTGTTTTTGTTTTTTTTGGAACCTGTAGCGTTAATTATTTGCTAAACTCTAAAATAATTATTTTTAATAATTTGTTTCTACTTTTTCAATGATACTTTTGGAAGCAGTCTCTTTAAGCACGACCTAAATAGTTGGGTTTTGGTTTGTCGTTTGGACCATTACTACATATATTCAATCTCTGATTTTAGGCTCTAAGATGTGGCTACACGTGGGCCTGTGGCCACATTTTTCGGCCCAATTAGATCACAAAACTTCTTTTTCTAGAATGTGTAATAGTATTTTTTTTAATGATTTGTCCTTTTGTATTTGTTCCGGTTATCTTATTATATAACACAACTTTTTAATAAAGTTATCATATAAGCAGTTACGACCTGAGCATGTTGGTTTTTTAACCTATAGCTTATCAATCACCTACATTCGTTGTTAACTCCCCTACATAACATCTACCTCAGTTGAATAAACAACAACAAAATAATAATTATTATTATTTGATACGTAGTGCTATAAGAAGGAATAAATTTATTGTGGCTATATAATTAATAAAGGAAATTTCGTTGACGTTAACCTTACCTTTGTACTATCTTGCCCGGCCTTACATATTTCTTATTTTCTTGTGCATTATTATTATTCCCATTCTCATGTACAGTGAAATTAAGATATTAGCCGACACTCTGTAACGATCATTTCGTTGCAGTTTATAAGATAATATTTTATTCTGGATTGCACTTTGTAACATAATTATCATTTTATAAGCTTCAATTTTTTATTTTTTGCTTAAAAATTTGATAATATTTGACTGTTTAGCTTTGAAGCTGATTTTATTTACTAGTTTAGGTTCAATAAGTTAAAACAAAACCCGAATAACCAGTATCATATGTAATAGGCTCCCTTTATTCTATGTTATAACAGATACAAAATTTTTCACTTTTTCTGGAGAACAAAAAAAATTATATTTTAAGCAAAAATTATAGGTATGGTAGGAGTGTTTGATTGAAAATGAAATAATCATTTTTTTGTGTGTGTAGAGACTAAAAAAAAAAAAAAAAACTGGTAGAACCGAGAAATAATCAGAATTTGACGCATGAAATCAATTTGGTTCTTGTTCATTTTTGCTTAGATTCCATCCCTGTCTGATCGGTTTCATTTCAATAAATCTTGAAACCGAAACCATTCCAAAATCGAACAGAAAACCGGTAAAAATATATCATTTATAAAATATTTATAAGTTATACTTGCATGGATCAATAATTATGTCAAATTATTTGATAAAAATATAAATCATTCGACCCGTATAATGCTTAAGTTTTTAAAATATGTTTTTAAGGACACCTCTTTACAAAGGCAAGTACAATGTCAAAGAACTATTCCGGAACCAAATTGATATTTAAAGGTTCATTTTCTTTTCGAAAACAATGAACTTTTCTGTTCAATGCTTTCTTCAAAATTGAAGGCTAGAAGCACATTCACTTAAAGGTACTACCCTTTATAATTCAAATAGTAAAAATATTTCAACTTGAAAATAGAGCAATCTAATGCAAATCAACTTTTAAACTAAAAATAAAAATAAAAATTTTGAGATAATAATTTGTGACCAAAGTCAAGATTTAGATGTTATAGATAGACTATATGTCATTAAGTGGAGCGAAGAGACCACCAAATTTTGCAGCTGTTGTAGAGTTGGATAAAAATTTAAAATCTCATATTATATAATATGTTTTGCACAAATATTAAACGCATAATACTTTTTATTTGGAATTTTATTTTTTAATTTTACTGCCCGGTTTGCAACCTGGTATGTAGTCCCTATTTTCCATGATGCACACGAGTTGGAGGTGCTAGTGAAAATAAGGAAATAAGAAGAAAGTTGCTTACTCATAATGGGTGGGTGAGATCCCTTGGAAGAACACTTTGGTTTTGGAAGGGTCAACGTTGAGGTTGACCCATCTAGCCCACGTGGTTAGCCCTTTGTAATAAGCCACAAGACGGTTCATATCTTTGTACAGTCTATTTCCCTCTTGCATATAATCCCATCTGCAAACATATAAACAATTATACATACATGCTAACAAGATTGTTCCAAATGTATGAGCATGAAGCTAATTGACATTTATTTGAATGCTTGGCTTTAAGTAGCTTTTTTTTTTATATAATTCTTTGACTTGAGAAAAACATAGATATTTTAAGCTTGATCAATCTGGTGCTTTTCCTATTGTCTATCTGGTTGCAATGATAAAACTAAAAATTAGGTTTTCTCATACTAAGAACAAATCACGGCATGTCTAATTGTAAATTTTAGTTTTTTAAGGTTAAAATAGCATAAATCTTAATTAATACTGATCAATCAAATGCAGTTTAATTTTTGCATAATATGGAGTTAATCGTGACCTTTAAATTGCACCCAAATAAGATCTTAGTAGGAAAAAAAGTTTGATTTTTTTGTTAGAAAAATACCAGCAAACCAACCCTGTAAATGTATCATGTAATGATCCGCATGAGATATATATGGAAATTGCACTTTGAGAAAAAACGAATAGAGATACATACGGTTGGGTTCTGCCGGTATGAGTCCACCAGTGCCACGAGTTAAAGATGAGCATGTCCATCCCTCTCCAAGCATCGCCCCCTCGTATCGAATCCAATTTCAAAATTCGCCCCTTACTTTCCTTAATCAAATCTACCAAGAACGTTGTGTGATACAACAATAACTTCACTCCATAATCCTGCACATACATATGCAATTAATTAACGTTGGCAGACCAATAGGGGGCAAGGGGCAACCGCAACCCCTAACCTCCGAAAATTATATGGGCTTTTATATAAAATTTAAAACTTTTCAATAAGTTTAACTATGTTGCCTCCGCGAGAAGCGAAAATTAAATACGAGCCCCTACATGCAAAAAAGGACTTGGCCACCCAATACGATATTCCTGTGACGTATATTACATTTAGACCAATTACTGTGAAACGATTTGTGACATTAAACTTAGGGCCCTGATGAGTATTATAAAGGTACAAAGCTTCGCGTGATCATTTTGACAGGACGTGCTTTTATAGGCTAGGTGCAAAGAATAAGCACAAAAATAAGGGAATGAACTTAAAATTAAAAGCAATAGCTGTCCCCGTGGCCCAAAGTACAATATACTATTAATACGGTCTCATGTCAATGAAAAAAAATGAATGAACTTTCTCTCTTGACACTAATTACATTTAAACTAATTACGTCCACATTTATAGATCCTGAGTTGAGCGTCCCACTCGCTCTTTTAGGCATACTCTGGGAAGCTGTTCCTAGTTTCGGGAAGCAAAACTTCAAATTAGTTGTTAAGACCCCTAGCAACACCTCCCAATTCATCCTTTGCAGGAGTTTTATTTTCCCGAAATGTACATATGTATCTTTTAGGAATTTGTAACCCTATAGTTCGGTCACACATTCTTCACCCTCACATTTTTTTGGGCCAATATTTTGATTTGCTTCAAATTTATTCGAGTCCATAAATCATACGTTTCTACAGACAAATAAAACAAATTAATATCTTGAGCACGTCATCACACACGAAGATACGTGTTTAATACTTATGGTACATACATTAGACAATTCTCTCAAGAAATTGACATTTGCGAATGGTGGTCCATGCATAACTTGTCAAAGGTAACAAGGCAAGCTTTGACATCTCAGTACTTGGTTTGTCTTTCACATTAATTGAGAGTTGTTCCCTTGTTGAAAAGAAAAAATGAATAGGATTGTTCTTGTCCTTAATATGAGCGCAATTCAATTTTGATGGCCAGACTTATGTGATGAGCATCATGCCAGTATGTGTAATAGACAGGATGATATGGTGATTTGAAGGGGTGTAATGAACAGATCCGTTTGAGAAAATATGCTCGACCCAGGCTACATTCATCTGGTAAATTAGCCGAATTTGTTGTCTCATTTGGTAAAAAAATCCGAGCTTGGGTTCTTCTACTTGTGACTTTCATTTTCTCTCTCTCAAATACCAGACATATATAATATATTCACAAAGCTAAATAAGCTAAGTTTGGGATAAATTAGACTAGCCGAGCTCGGGCAGTGAAAAAACCGACACAAATCCGGGTAGGTTACGCCACTTGATTTATTTACCAATAAAGGTGCCTATTGCTTGTATCACATACACTAGATATTTGTGTGTGTGTGTTTTGACCATTTGTTGAGTCTGTTGTCTCCCTTCCTATGGGGTCCCAAGACAAATATAGAAGTGAATCAGTAATAATACTTATTATAGATGCATTAAATTAGAGATCAAAACTTTTCCTTATGTACATAAGTTTGGTGTGATAACCAAGAAAATAACTAATAAAGAAATAAAAATATAAGTTAATATTATCAATGTTAATGAAATATATTATTGTATAAGATTCTTTCACACTCCCGACATGAAATGAAGCATAATATTAATATTAAATATAAATATTTGTAGCTCTAAAATTCACAAATTTTTAATTTTTAATCAAGCTAAATTTTGCTATGAAAAAATAGTAGGGGGAAAAAGTGCAAAAGCCTATAATAACATAATTTAAAGTCGTCATACCTCTGGTAGATTGAGTTGAAAAAACTAACAACAATAAGCAATTGTACTTGTTTTGTTTTTAAATTAATGATTGATTAATTTGAAGAAAGGATAAACAAAATATAGGAAGGATCTAATATCTTATTTTTTATTTGGTGGAAGACATGAAAAAACTAATGGGTAAGGTGGTTATATTTTGCAACAAGATGAATTAGTTGTACTTGTATAGTTTGCTTTGATATCATGATAAAAAATAATATAAAAATAAATAATTATTAATTATTATAGATGCATTAAACTAGCAATTGGAACCTATCTGGATTGATCATTACTGGTAAATAAATAGTTGGTGTAAAAAGAAACAGTAACTAATAAAAAAATGAAAACATCAAGTAATAATATCAATAATAGGGAAAGATACTCCCATCTTTCATAAATAATGGTCTTATTTCTTATTTATAATTTTCCAAAAATAATTAACTAATACTTTTATTACTAAGCATAGTATATTATCAATATTACTCCTAGTTATTCTTGAGAAAAGTCAAATAATGAATCTTTATTTCAATTTCTAATGATAGCATCTAAAAATAATAGGGGTGAAATTATTAATTCCTATCAAAGTTACTTGTTTCAACTTTTTAGTCTTACCTAAACTTATGAGTCCTATAAAATTATATAATTATTTACAGACGTAGAAAATATTTGTTGATAAGATCATTCCACATATTTATTGAGTGTCTTGTCTTCCTTAATATGGGGTAAGAGCATTTACATCCGAGCATCCCTCTTATCCATTTCTACATAACATTTAATATTTCAAATCAGCTGATTTTTAGATAATAATATTTATATTTTTTTTATATCCATTGCAACGTATCTTCTTTTTAATTTTAAATTATTAATTTTTTTATTATATTATATATTTCTATCATCT
>MKEJ01071358.1:0-15146 GCA_001753735.1 Embelia ribes | reverse complement strand
GCTCGGGAGTACGTTGCCATTCCGATTGGTTTAGTACAATCCTTTGATCGAGTTCAATGGGAATTCGGGATAGGGAAGACTATCCGTAAGTCTTTACACATAAAGGCTCAATGATTGGGCGTGTTGTTTGTTTGCTTAATTCGGTTATCTTGTTGGGCAATTGGATTGTCGTGTCATGGTTTGTTTTTTTTCCTTGCTTGGGTACCTGACGCATTCCATTATACGTTGTCGTTTCTTGTATTACTTTAGAATTGAACGTCCCTGACTCGTATCTACTTAGTTGTGTTTTGTACTATTTTTTTTAAATGCCAACCAGAACCAGGTATCGGAGGACTAATGATCCGAGACTAGAAAGGAATTGGAGGTCACTCAAGAGTCGTCGTCCCGTTGATTATTTATATTTCTAGACAATCATTGGTCATTGACTGGATTTACTTTAGTTGACGTTTTGATATTATTTGGTGAGGCTAAAACATGATAATAAAACCTATTTGAATATTGCTCTTCATTGTTGTTTTGGCATGTTAGGCGTATTTCTTTTCATCGGTTAATTGATCATACATTGAGATTTGTTTATTGGGCAGTTGTGTATTTTTTTTTAAGTCGAATGGTTGTTTATCACATATTTAGGATGTGTCGAATTCCAGGACGTGATAAATACTTCACTTCTATCATTTGTACATGTATTTCAACATTACCCCGGTCCCATAACCAATTTTTTGGTCCACCCTAGATAAAACTATAAATTTTGGAAACCATTGAACTTGGAAGTTAATTGTGGTTAAATGCACAACCAATACGTGTGAATTAATACTCCGTCAAATATTTAATATTAGAATTATATAAGTGGACTACGAATATAGTATAACTGTATAAGGAATTTTAGTCCTGTATAATGGAAGTGGGAGCGAAGGGCTACACGCCTATACGTGTATAGTCGCGGGTGTATTTCTAGAACACAAAACAAACAAGCTAGCTAAAACGTAGCTAGCTTAATCATATGTAGCTAATAGTTATTATCAGCGAAGAAACTATGTGAGACAATGGGGACCCACAATCCCAATATAACTTTAAAAAATTGACTTGATTTCTTATGGAATACTATTTTTTAGCATAATTGTTTTTAAATTGGTTTAGCCCTTAAAAAATCGAGAGTACTTAGGGTTTGCTAGTATAATATTTGCACATATTTATTTGAAGCCATGACATTAATTAAACTTAATTTTTTTCTAGTTTTTAGTTAAAAGTTGGACTATATTTGATTATACAAAATTCTAGTTGAGTTTATTTATTGTTTTGATTTAAATAAATTATAAATTTTAAATTGAATGCATCTAACTTTTTCTATAAAAAAATTAATTAATTTTAAAAAAAAATTGTAATCAAACAAACCCTTATTAGGAAAATTTATTAAGGAGATCTCAAAATCTTTTGAAATGATCTGATAACCATTTTAACTTTTGACAATCCTACGTAATGGTAAGTTCCTTTTCAACTTTTATTTTTATTTTTTAATTTTTTTTGGTACTAATCCTTCCCAGATAATGATAGGTAGATTAATTGCCATGGAGGGGCCCACCCACTAACTAATGTGTTGAAAAGCTATGCGGGCTTTCTATTTTCATGGCAAGACAACTTACCAACCAATTAAACTGTTTTCATATTTTAGTGTATTTACTTATCCTAGGTGTAAAAGTAGCGTAATTATTATGAAAGTATTAAAACTAGTAAATCAGTCAATTCAAATAAGTAAAATTGGAGATGCGTAAGTGATCATTATTACCATCATTGCATGCCTAATTAGATTTTGTTAAGGGCCATAGTCAGACAGAGAGACATATATATGTTATTTTGCACAATTGCCGGTACTAAAATGGGAAGAAGATATGTTACGAAAATGAAGAGAGAGAGAAATGTGGTTTTGAAATTATAGAGAACCTGGAAGCGGCGATGTTATAAGTGATTGAGTGAATAATACATTACTCCACTTGAAAATAAGTAAGCTACATATAAAATACATGTAAGCACAACGATAATATATATATATATATTTAAAAATATAATATTTTTAGCCATTGTTATAACTACTTTTAGTATTATAAAAATGATTAAATTAGAAATATTATTAGTATTATAGAAAAATGGTCTAATGTTTTTAGTTTTCTTGGGATTTTCTAGTAGCAAGGGAACTTTTTGAAAGCGGATTTTCGGATGAATTTCGGAAGTGAAAGAAATATGTTATATTGCACCTTTATTAGTTTAGTGCAATATTAATTTTGACAGCGGAAAAAATTGTGGGTAAACTCATTTATGTAATGGTAAGAGCGAACTTGCACATTAATAGAAGTCTAATCTGATTTAGCAAAAAGGTTTTCGGATTGGAATTTTGGTATGCAAAGTTATTACTCTTGAATATTGTACTTTTTAGAGGAATTTATGGGTAATTATCTTATTTATATTGTATATTTTGTAGGGGATTTGCTATATTTTGCTACTATGTAGTTTTCTACGTATTTGCAAGTATATGATGATAAAAAACCCAAAATAAATAACAATATGATACAACATTTATGAGTCGAGGCTTCGGAGTATTGAATATTAACTTATGGGAGATCTCGTTCGAGCTTAACTACACTTAATTTGTTCGAGAACGTTGTGAAAGTCGAAGTAATGATATTTGAAGAATTTTAAGTGGTGATTGTAATATATTTTTATGTCAATCTTGGTATCGATGCGTAGAAATTTGAATTATCTTTTCAATGGTTCAGATGGTGATTGATTTAGACGTTCCTAATTCGATTTATGAATTTTCTCGTGAAAAAATACAGAACTATCTAAGCAGCATGCAAATGGACGAAATTTTCAATTAAAGAACCATTTTGTAAAAGTTGTCATAAAAAAGGGACTGATTACGTTATTTTGTAATTGTTTTAAGATTGCAACTCATTTTGACGATGTGGCATCTTTCGAATAACACATGTCTTAATTTCTTTCTATATATTAATGTCGTTAAAAAAATATTGACATTTCATTTTGTATCACATGATTTAGAGCAACTGGAGATAAGGTCACACGTGTAAGAGATGAAATGACGATTACTCTTTATCTTTTTTAAAGATATTTTATTACCCTCATACACGTGATTCTTATGCCCGTGTGAGCTTTCGTTTTGACAACAAGGATTTGGGGAGATTCTAACGATGGTTTTGGGGCACCTTGAACATGGGATTTGATCTCAATATAAGAAATGTTTTATCTTGTAATATAAGGGATTTTTTTTTTTTTTTTACAAAACTACAAGATAAGTTTACTATAGATTGAGAATAATTTATTATAATTATTTTTATTTAAAATATATTAAAATTTTTTGAAGCAATTTGTTCTCAATTTATCAATTGGTCTGAAAGTGTAATATAATGTAAATTGCAATAAAAAATACTCTTGTGCTGACAGCGGCGGCAGTAGGTCAATATGGAAGAGAGCAGCATCCAATTTTTTACTTTTCCGTTTTTGCGTAGGCTAGTATTTTTGGGGTAGTAATAAATAATTTTATTATTTTTTTATATTTTTATTTTAATATTTTGTAAAAAAAATTATTTAATTTAGTTATTCTTTAGTTGTAGTATTTTTTTTAATTATTATTCTTGAGTACATGCTTTTCAATTTTATGCAATTTTTATTTATTTAGATATTATTGTTATGTTTATTTTTGAATATGTTAGGCTAGAATCTTTATTACCATGATGATGAAAATAAATTATTGGAATTTTCTTGAACCTAATTGATAAGTATGGTTTTTACAAACTTAATTTGGAAATTGTTTTAGATTAAAATATAGAGTTTTTAACATGTCTGGTTACTTTAAAAAGTATCTAGGCATAGTCATTGGCGGACCCATAATTTCTAGGTAGTGGGATTGAATCCTACTACCTTATATAACGGAATTTTATTTGGGGGGGAACTATAGAGGTATAAAAAAATTTCGACATTTATAAAGATATTTTACAAAATTTTCCAAAGTCAGAAGGGGTCGAACCACCACTGGGTATAGTTATGGAGTTTGACAGACTTTGATTATATACCATGTTGATATAAATCAGATAATATATAACAGAGATTTTATAGACAAATATTGTTGGACTTTCATTCAAGAAGTTGTTTAATTTTTTACCAATCATAATCAATCAAGGAGCAATTGAGAGTAAGTGTAATTTAATTATTTTAATTGCTAAAAATGAACTATAGGAATCGAATTGTGCAATTAAAATTTTCTTAGAATTTTCTATACTGTTCTAAAATCCCATCGTTCCATGATATATTTGCTAGATTATCCTTCTACATATTTTAGGAGCGATATTATTTGAAACACTATATCATTTCCAATACCGCCACTTCTACATTTTTTAAGTTCACATATTACCTTTTTTCGTTTCCACGCATCTTCGTTTTTTAAATGGGAAATTACAGATAAAAATATAGGAACTGGAAAAGGAGACTGATTCTGAGTTTGTACTAAGTCCAAACTTAACCTAAAGAAAATTCCAAGAAGATAAAGTTGAAGTGTCACTATTTGTCCCTCAAAACTCTATAAATACCCATATACACAACACTTGCTAGGTACGAAGACTAAGAGAATATTGAAGGCATTTGCAGACTTGCTAAATATTTTTCTCACAACCACAAATACATACACACAAATTTTGTGTTCTTATATTGATATGGAGAGTCCAAAATCACCTCATCAGCCTCCTACTTATGGAGATCTAATTACTGTTCTTAGCATCGACGGAGGTGGAATAAGGGGGATTATCCCCGGAACAATCCTTGCCTTCCTAGAATCCGAGCTTCAGGTCTATCACATATGTGTGTGTGCATGCTTTTATTGCAATTCTATTATATATTTTTAGTATGGTGCACAGTGCAGATTCTATCTATTGGATTGCATAAATTCAACATAAAACTTTTAGCCCCTTACCTAATTTTTTTTTTGATAAATAGTTGGGCTCAATTTGCTGGCGCAGTTAGACTAGTCTAAATCTTTTATTTATTTTTTTATACTTACCAAAAAAAAAATTGGCCCTACCCCAGGTGGGTTGCCCAAATTCCTGGGCTTGTTAGGCTTACCCTAGAACCGACACGATGGTGCACGACTATGGTAAAAATATTTACTATTTACCGTGGCTTGTTAAAGTTTTAGTTCTTATTATTATTGGTAACATTACTAACTTATGTAACATCATAAAATCCAACGGTGAATTTGAATATGCGCTTAAAACGTTGGTATGGATATTATACTATAGTTTGTTTTTAGACTTTATATTTTCTACATTTATCAAAGAAAAGTATTTACCATTACTTCTGTAGATTGTATTCCCTAATTACAAGCTAGCTATCATTAGTGGGAAATTTTTGTGTACGTCTGTGGAGTCATGCTTTTGAATTACCGTTACGTAATGCCATTACGTAACGGTTTCGACCACTGCTAATATCGTTACGGGCCGTTACAAATGAGAATAAAATTCAAAACCATAACTGTTGTTAAATTTGCTATATATGTCGTTACAGCACCATATCGGCCGCTACGACCGTTACAAGCCATTAGAAAAAATCAAATAAATTAATAGTAATAATAATAATAATAATTCGCTAGGAATTATACTTATACAAAAAATTCATTATACCAATTCGATATTGATTCATCAAATAAATCTTACTATTTGGCAAGGCACTAATAGTTAGAATAAAGAATAAATTATGATCATACATGTCATTCCTTTTAGATGCAGAATAAAATGATCTAAAATGTGTATTTGATGTTATTCTCTTTCTTTAATATAAATAATTGTTATTTGTAATGAATAAAGTTTGTGTGATATGAAAAAAGATATTTTATCTTAATAACTCCAACATATACAAAAATTCAAATAAAAAAGCATTTAAACATTAAAAAATGCATATTTTTTCTAGACTATTAAGAAATTTTAACATGAAAACTACAAGATGTGTATGAAATGATTAAGAATATAATTATATGATACAAATAATGCATAACATTAAAGTTTAGATGAATTGAGTAAATTTGAAAAAAAATTATAACTCTATTTTTCGCAACCGTTACACTATGGTTGTACATCTTGAAATCGTTATACCGCCACAATTATCGTTACAGCAGCCACAACTTTTATTTAAAACCTTAATGTGGATCCAAACCTCTTATAAGATGGGATTAAAAAAGGGGAATACTAGTCTTACACTATTGTTAAGATTTTTATGTATCAGCGGGCAGAGATACATGACATATATGCATGTTGTATGGCTTCATATGAATGTAATCACATATGTTATTCATCTTAGTTTAATCATATTTGGGTGTTGCAATTTTTTATTTTTTATTTTTAGTATTTTCACCCTAGCTGGGCTTTTATTGGTGATTTTTGATAAATTTATATAAACTTTTATAAATGCATTTTTGATGTTTAAATAAATAAGTACTAATTGAATTAATTTTAAAATGGTGCAGAAATTGGATGGTGAACAAGCAAGACTTGCAGATTATTTTGATATAATAGCAGGAACAAGCACCGGTGGTCTTGTCACGGCTATGCTAACAGCACCCAACAAAGAGAACCGTCCCTTGTTTGCAGCTAAAGATATTAATGATTTCTACCTTGAAAATTGCCCTAAAATCTTCCCACAAGACAAGTAATGGTTATTGAATAGCTTCTTAGTTTTTAGTGTTAAAAAACAAAATTAGTAGAAAACTCTTTCGAATCGGGTTAACTCTTTTCTTAAAAATTAAATTATCTATTTTAAAATAAGTGTCGTTTTTGGTTAATGCAAATGGATTAAGAAGATCATTAAATATTCTCAGTTTTAACAAAGACATAAATATATTTTACCAAAATAGCCTTCATTAAATGCTTGTATTGTGTGTATATATGGCGTGAGTAAATTTTAAAAAAGTAATAACAAATGCTTTCTCAATTTTGTAGAACAACGATTGAAATAAAGTAATAAATTTTTTTTAGAACGACGCTTATTTTGAAACAAATAAAATATCACGGGATATTTGTTGATATCATTTTTAGGTAATAAAAATTATTTAGCCTTTTAGTAAGACTGGTAGCTAGAAATGCTTTCTTAGTTAGCCTCTTTGACTGGTAAATTTTCTTCATCTGTTCCTTTCGTTGGCTATATTCTATTTTATTTTTCTCTCTTCCCTCTTCCGTCTCATCTCATTTTCTAATTAAATAAATAATTTTTTTAATAATAATTAAATATTTTTATTATTTATGGATGCGATTGGTAAATAATATGGTTATATCAACATTAATGTTAATACATACTGATTATTGATCAAAATAAATATGAAGAAGTATTAAAAAAAAGTTACATTATATCGCTAGTTTGTAAAGTAACTAATACTATACCTGTAAAATAGAAAAAAGGGCATTTTGGGAGTAGCATTTAGACAATATTGCTACCTCTAGTTGTTGTGAATGCTCTTATATGAACCTTAATCTTGTGCTTATTTAATTTCCACTAAGAATAAACAAAATGATACAAGATCATGCTATGGTTGTATATATATGATATTAATTATTTAATTATATATATTTACTTTATTTTATTTTTCACTTGAATTTTGGCAGCTCAATATTCAACCCTACAAAGAAGCTTATACACGCTGTATCAGGGCCTAAATATGATGGGAAGTATCTGCACAACCTTGTGAAAGAAAAACTTGGAGACACAAAATTACACCAAACATTGACTAATATTGCTATACCAACATTTGATATTAAGAAACTTCAGCCTACAATTTTCTCCACCTACGAGGTATGATATTTTTTTTTTTTCAATTAATCTCTCAAATTTAGTAATTATTTGCATGTAGATTTTATTTTATTTATTTTGGGGTGAATTAATTTAATGGTCCCCATGGTTATTACGAACGAAGGAATGAAATTTTATCCAGTTTGAAGTGTCTAGTTTCATCAAGTTTCTACAAAACATATTTGTAATTCATTTTTTTCACAGAATAATTAGTACAATAGAATTAAATATTTTGTAATGATCATTTCGAAATCCTCCAAAATCCAGTTGGATAAGTTTTGTACAGAAAAATATTTTGTACATAATACAGTACAAGAAATTTTTTTTGCAGGATACTGCTGCGAAATTATAATTATTTAATTTTAATATATTGATTATTTTGTGAAAATAATGAAAAAAGAATTTTTTATTAAAAAATAGGACAAAAATTGAACAATTAGAACTGGATGAAATTCCTATCCATGAACAAAATAGTATTTGGTACCACACATTCAATACAAACACCAAATAAACTAGCTTTCTTAATAAAGAAATTTATCATTCCATTTCGAGAAAACTTTTTATAAATAGAAATACTGATGTGAGAGATTTTTGTCCTCCATTTTTTATTTTAAAAATTAAAAGCGGAGAGAAATGATGTTTAGAAAGACTAGTGCGAATGCCCCAAGTTCGTACTCACTCCATCTATAAATATTAAATAATAGTAGTTCATTTTTTTTATTGTTATTCAAAAATAATTATCCATTTTTCTTTTCGGTATAATAAAATACAGTACAATTAGCACTTACAAAACTTAAAGTTCAAAGTAAGAATTTCGAATAGATTTAGTAATTTATGTTAAAATGATATGATGGATAGCCACTTTTTCCTTTTGCCTAGAATTATTTATCTCGTCAAATAAAAGTTTTATTTGTGCACTAGGAAGTATAACATTTTAAAAGTTCACATATACTAATTTCTCACGCATTAAAAGAAATTTAATGCGTGTCATTTTGTTTCACAGATTTCTAATATAAAGTTGTACTTTTGGGCATGTTTAGCAAAACAAATTTTCAATTTGTTCTCAAAAAGCAATTCACAAAAACATAACCTGCTCGTGTAAAGGGAATTTATAGATACATATTATGTCCGTAACATGTATATTTGCACAATCATGTATTCAAACATCCAAGTCTTATAATGTGAATAAAACCTTAAATTGCTTTCTCACAATGAGACATGAATATAGTAGTACTAGGAACGTGCTCATAAATAAGCAAACTACCCAAAATATCCAAATTCGAATTTTCTCGAGGGCAAAGTCCCCGACCCTCCACTTGCATGAGGATGCTGCCCAACAACTTGGCACGATAAAAATAAATAAATATATTTGAATAATATTTTCAAGTCACACAATACCAACAAAAATAAATAAATAAATAAATTTTGTGGTAGTTTTTTTTTCTTTTTTTTTGGTAAATTGGAGCCTTTGAAATCCAGTGCATCATCTCATGCTGAGTATTATGAATGCGGTGGACCACTAAACTATTATTGGTGAATTATTTCATCTTCTACTTTTAAAAATGAAATTATTCAACTGACCTCGTGCAAAGATTCCAAAAAACGTTGATGTCTATTCTAACGTTACATTTGTGATGTTATGGTTTCCTAATATAAACGGCATAGTGTTGTGGTTGCAGAAATTTGAACTACAATTTTTTTTTTTTCATCTTACCTCATTTCATTGATAATTGTAACAGTCGTAACGGATGTAATGGTTCATAATAACCCATATGATGCCACAACTACAAACATAGTAACGATAGCGATCCGCCGATATAGTTTCCAAATTTTGAAAACATGCCTCTGCCTAATTAGAAATTTGCGAGCGAGAAAATAGGTCCACACACTCGTGCACAATACCGAACCTTTTGTTCATTTTTCTTAAATATATAAAAGCATGATGTATGTGGACATTGGAACAATCCATTTTCTTCTCCGATTAAAATGATACATTTTTGTGCCAACTGTAAATAAAAGCAAACATCGCCCACAAACACACTCTTCTCTAATACTAGATATTATAAAAATCCATTTCATTTACAACCACTCATATTAGCTCTCCTTAATGACAAAAAGGTAATCATAGGAAAAAAAAACAAATAGAATTATTAGTAGGAGACCAAAAAGTTTTTAGACCTTTAGATTTAGATTTGCAGACCTAATTATTTGATGATCATTTTGTCTTTTGAACGAATGCATCGTGTTTCAATTTTTGGTAATCAAAAAAATAAATTTTGGCCTTAAAAGGATGGAACTTGAATAAAGAAACATTTGAATTTTCCAAGTTCAATAGGAACATATTTTACAATATTTTGTCACATGTGGAACTTTTCAATCCAAAATTTGAAAGCATGAACATATTTTCCAAAATATAAAATTTTATTAGTAAAAAATTTATAAATTTTAATCATCAGTATATTTAGAAAAGAAAAGTAAAAAGAAAAAATTGTGCACATGTTATGTCACCAATGGTCCCAATGATAAACAATCTATCTCTTCACGTGGAAGGTTACATTATTGTTGACAAACTAATACACCCTTCATTTTCACCAATTTTAATTAATGTAAATTTTGGCTATGACAAGATAATGTACTCACTCAAGGGATATGAGCCAAGGTAATAATACTTCCTTAGTACTCAGATATCGGCCAATTAATTAATGTGACTTTTAATAATTAATTTAATAAAATGTAAATCAGATATAAGAAAATCGAAATGTACCGAATTTAGTTTTTATTATGTGAATCATTTCCATAATTAACCCGTAATTATTTTTATGTTATAGGTTGGAAATAGGCCGAGCGTGGATGCATTACTATCGGACATATGCATTGCAACCTCGGCAGCACCAACATATCTGCCAGCTTATCACTTTGAAACCAAGGACCCTACCGGAAAAGTGAGAGAGTTCGACCTAATTGATGGCGGAGTTGCTGCAAATAATCCGGTAACTAACAATATAATAAAACCGAAAAAATATTAGACACACAAATATGCATTTCTCATTTAATACAAAGAAATGTTGCTTTGAAGATACATAGAGAAATAGGAATTGATATTTTATATGTTGGAATAAAAAAAATTAACACAATAGTTGAAATGTAATAAGCTATGACAAGAGAATGTCCTCACTCTAGAAAATGGTCATATATTTTCGACAAAATACTACAGCTATCAGTAATATAACAAATAGTATTTGAATTATATATAAAAAAAAATAAAAAAATTTGATTTGACTTATTTGTTTCTTTTGAGAGCTTTTTAATAATAATGGCACCTCTACATAACGAGTTTCGGAAGCATAATCACATTTATTCTAGAAAACAAGTATTCGCAGCTCTTCGATAGAATTTTCCGGTAACAACAACTAATTGGTATGGTGTTAATTTTGTTCCAGACCCTTGTTGCAATTGGAGAAGTAACAAAGCAAATAATGAAAGGGAGCCTTGATTATTTCTCAATAAAGAGCATGGATTATAATAGGCTACTAGTTATATCATTAGGAACAGGCTCACAAAAAACAGAAGAGAAATATAATGCATATGAAGCTGCTAAATGGGGTTTGCTTGGTTGGTTAAGCAATGATGGTTCAACACCCTTAGTTGATGTGTTCACTCATGCTAGCTCAGACATGGTTGATTATCACCTCAGTGTCATTTTCCAAGCCCTCCATTCTGAAAAGAATTATCTTCGTATACAGGTAAATATATATATATTCTAATGAAAAATATATATATGTATGTGCATTTACATGGTTTTAGTGACGAGTAATAATGCTATACAAAACCCCAAGGGGTAGGCCTAGTAGCTGAATGGCCGGTACCTATGACTTCAGGCATGAGATGGAGAGTTCGATTCACATGTGCCGCACTTGGGGCCACACCACCTAGCTTGTTAGGCTGAACCCTGGTCCGTGTTGAGAATTATCATGGGTGCGATGCACTGGACCATATGGATTAGTCAGACGGCGCAAGATAACGGAAACCACATATTTAAAAATAATAATAATAATAATGCTATACAATTTTTGTTCGAACAGAAAAATATATGTTGTTGAATGACTTTTTAGTGAGAAATAATTTTTCCATAACAAGGGTAACGCTTTTGGTATTACGAACCATTAAATCGTAGTTGTCGGGAAATGCATTTTCAAGTACATTTTGAAACTCCAGAATAACCTTTTGGATGCTTTGAAGAGACTTGACAAATGCGTTTTCACAAAAATCGATAAAAATGTGATGAGAATTAGGTGTTTTTAGCACTTTTATGATAACAATTTTTTTTATTTTTATTTTTTTGACTTTACCTAATCTTTTGAATTTTATGTAATTTGTTTGTACAGAATTTCAAAGTTAACCATATCAAGTATGAAAAATCCACGTGTTTTATAATAGTTGTTAGAAATCCTTTCATCGTATCCACATTTTCTGTTTTGCTTTTATATATTTAACTTCTTGTTCATATTTCCATGTTTCTTAAATTTTCCTACTTACATTTTTCCTTATGGCAATTATGAATTATCTTTCTGTGTCAATTGTAGAGGCAAATTACAATTGTAGTACCCACAGTTTCAACCAAGTTTTTATCTTGCCTGTGAAACTGAAAATCAAATATTATAACCCCTATATTTCTAAAATTGTTGAAGTTGCCCTTATTATGCACCGCAATCGATCATCTTAATTTTAAAAGAAATAAAATCATGTGAGCATGAGGTTGCTTATTTAGAAAAATAATAGCGTATCTCTCATCAATGGCGAAATTTTCCCGTCAATGAGGATGACGAAGGCCTATGATCGGGACCATTAGTGTAGGTGTTCATAGCTAAGGATTAAATTGTTGAAGTCCCATGAAACTGCACGGACCAAGTAAAAATTTTATTTAAAATTATAAGACCATTAATGGAACTCAAAATTGCTTCTTTTCATTATTTTAATTTATATAATATGAAATTGTAGGATGATACATTAACCGGGGATGTGGCCTCTGTGGATATGGCTACAAAAAAGAATTTGGATGCTTTGGTGAAAGTTGGTGAAGGATTGTTAAAGAAACCAGTTTCTAGGGTTAACTTTGAGACCGGACAAGTGGAACCCGCTAACGAAGAAACGAACGAAGACGCTCTTCGAAGGTTTGTTTGATTCTATAGTTTCGATTCATGGACAAGCGGATGATGCTTTATTTATTTTTATATTGAATTTTTAATTTATTTATGGACTGATAAACGAATACTTACTTAACGAAGATACTGATTATTGCAGGTTTGCAAAAATACTCTCGGATGAGAAGCAACTCCGTGATACGAGATCGCCACATGGAAAAGTTGTTAATCGGGAGATCGTTACTAAGCAGGAATTTTAGATTCCTCTCTTTCGATATATATACATACTTGTTTTTTCCATTTCCTTTTTTTTTTTTTGGTTGCTAGGTTTAAATAATCAACAGGGTCATTGCAAGTTATTTATCTATCTTTTTCTGTAATCTTTTTTTAACAGTTCCTTTTGTTTGTGGAAAAATAAGGATGTATCACTGTTATTTATTTAATTCTCAATAAAGGTTCACCATCTATACTACTAGATGGACAGTCCAATTTGGCCCAATTGAGTTTCATTTTTTTCTCCTTTTCCATTAGAAATGGATATTTAACATGCAAGGCCTTCAATGTGATATAAAATAATTTTAGGTGGTTAGATTTGTTTCTTATATTCAAGTAAACAAACATGACAAACATTAACTAATAGATGGACAATCCTGGTCCAAAATCTTGGACAATTGAGTATGAAAAACATATAACTATGACTGCAAATGTTTAAAACTTTTTGCTGCATTGCTACACAGTGACCAGTTTCATTAGTTGGTATTCGCATACATGAATAGAGGATAACCAATTTTGTTGCAAGAAACTTTTAATATCTCGACAAAAACCACAAATGATCAGGGTTTTCATTTTCCATATATTTCTGGACTACATTTGTAGAATCAATTTCCATCACAATTCTTTCATAACATCAACGTTGTGCAGCCTGAAATATAACGTTCCGAAATTTACGGATAATTTTTTGTATTGTTAAATAATATTATATAGTTTATAATCTTTTTCTTCTATTGTATATATCGCCTAGTAGAATTTGGAAGTGATGGGCGATTTTTCGTGATCGTAATTTGGCCTTGGAAAAGGATTGAACTTGGTTGAGCGTAAGTTGTAGTCGTGATATCTGTTTGGTATTTTGGTGATATCTGGCTAACTGTAACTCCGCTTGAGGCCTACAATATACTGATGGAAAGCTATTTCATTTAAAGCGAAGAAGGGTCAAAAAGTGGCTCGAAACATTCAGGAAAATATGTCAGCGATATTGTGACATGAATTTCGTATTTTAGTCATATTTCTCAAACCATAGATTCAATAAGGGCCTATAAAATACCGATAAAGAGATATTTCAATTATATACAACTTTAGTGTTTTGATAAAAAGCCAATTCGAAGCATATAACGGTCAAAATGGGGCCTAAAGTGGTCAAGACTTCACAGTCAGCAGTGTGGGCCATTGCCTTTTGATATTTTTTTTTGTTTATATATGTATGTGTGTGTGTATAAAAGCAAAGCACGGAATGGTTGGGAGAAAGGAAAAAGAGGGGGAGGAAAGGTTGGGCCGTGGTTCGTCTAACTCAGGCCCTCGTCTACAAAAAATAAATACATATTAGGAGTCTACGTCATGTGATGAACATTTTGACGTAAGTTTCTTCGCCTATTTATCTTGTTTATTTTTTTTCTCGATTTGCCTACCAAGTTATTTTGTTGAAATAAAGTTGATGAACGTGTTCATTACGTCTCGTAAATCACTTTCTTCTATATATTTGCTATGATCCTAGACACGTTGATAGATCAAATCGGCGGCGGCGAGGGGGATTGTCATTTCAATTTTGCCCCAATTTCATCTCGATTCGTTGGGCATCCGGGCTCGAAGCCGATACATTTTATGCTTAGTATCGCAATAGCTACGTGTTGGTATAATTTTTTTATTTCATTGGCTCGTTGGCATTTCTTCGTTTTGGGCGCCAATAGTGAAAAATGAAATAAAAATAGGAAATATATTTCTTACATGTTGTAGACCATTTTTGTGTATAGGAGTACGGTCATACGAGCGGCGGGGCTCGGTTTGTTCAGTGGCGCAAGAAGTGGCGTTTTGGGTATCGTAGGCGAGGCTTTTCGGGAGTGGCAAAAGGGGCATTTCTATGAGGTTTTCGGGATGCATATGAGGTACATGTTGATT
>MKEJ01071357.1:0-10623 GCA_001753735.1 Embelia ribes | reverse complement strand
AATGTATAATATAAAATGCACATTTCACATATCCATTGATAAATTCGCAGTGGATGTCTTCTTCAACTGAGATCAAGAGAGAAAGAGAAAGAGAATGAGAATGAGAGAGAGATTAACGAAGACGGTGAAAAAGAGGGAGAGACAGAACGGGAGACAGAGGGAACGGGAGAGAGAAGGGAAAATGAGGAAAAAAATGGATAAAAATAGAAACAAGTGCATTTTGGACATTTGAAATAAAAAATACTTTTGAAAAAATTATTGAGTCTAAATTATTTTTGCAATTACAACCGTTATTGTGTTATTGAGTTCATCTCCTCAAATTTCCCTCTCTCTCCTCCTGAAACCACAAAGATGAAATCTTCCACCAATTACGGCACAATCCCCACCGCCGCCGCCTCGGCCACCAGCACAACGTCCGCACTCCGGCCATGGCGGGACCTCCTCAACCCCCACTCCCTCTCCAGACCTTACTCTTACCCGGAAGCTATGACCCGGATCCGAACCAACCTCTACCACTTCCGTTTCAACTACTCACTCGTCCTCTTAATTATCCTCTTTCTAACACTAATCTACCATCCCTTGTCAATGATCACGTTTTTAATCATTTTCATCGCATGGGTCGTTCTTTATTTCTTTCGCGACGGGCCGATTGTTGTTTTCAATCGATTGGTCGATGACAGGGTTGTGTTTGTGGTGTTGGGTTTTGTTACTGTGATTAGTTTGGTGATGACCCATGTGGGGATCAATGTGTTGGTGGGTTTGGTGATTGGGGTTTTTGTGGTAGGGTTACATGCAGCTTTTTGGGTTTCGGATGACGGGGATGATGGGGCCGAGGGGGGTTTGCTCTCGGTTGTTAGTAGTAGTGATCAGCCGATGAGGGCAACGTTTAATCATGGTTAATTTTGTTTTGGGTACTTCTTTTGGGTTGGCAGTTTTTGTGCTAAACCTTGGGTTACTAATTTGATCAGTACGAAGCTGATTTTTCAATATTTCAATAGTGGATGTAATTGATCTTGTGTAGTAAATCTTTGATATGGATACTCGGTTCTTTTAATCTTTGAAAATTAGTACGACGTTGCTTACTCATGTTATGTATTATTGTTGTTGGCAGTGATTTTCTTGTATTTTTGCCTTTCAGAACATGTAGAATCTAATTTTTTATGAGAATAAGGCTTCTGATTTTTAATGGCTTATGGTTTGATTTAATAGCGGCTTCATTTTCTGGATAGTGTCATCCTCTTCCTCTCACTAACCTACCACTCATTCTCTATGATCAATTTCTTGTTCTTTTTCATCTCTTGGTTCTTCCTTTACTTCTTATAGGAACAAGCTGATGGTAGCGGTTAATTGATGACAGGGTTGTGTTTGTGGTGTTGGGTTTTGTTATTGTGATTGTTTTGGCGATGACCCGTGTTTGGAATGTGTTGGTGGCTTTGGTTGGTAATTAGGTATTGGTGATCCGTGTACACGAGTTTTAGGGTTTATGTACCGAGTGGGTTTGCTCTCGATTATTAGTAGTAGTGATGATCAGCCGATGAGGGCAACATTTGATCGTGGTTGAAATTCTATTATTATTATTATTATTATTATTATTATATTTTTTTCCTGTTTTGGGAATTTGTATTGTGTTGGAGGGTTTTGTGCTTTGCTAACCTTGAATTCCTAATTTGGATCATTATGGAGCTGATATTTTTGTTTCTCTATCGTAGAGGTAATTGATTTCTGTTAGTTTCTTGGGAAACAAGGTAATCTCATGTTTTGTGTCAGTGTTGTTGCGGAAAATGTTGTTAACCTGTGTTACAAGTTCTTTCTTGCTAATGAATTTCTTGAATCTATACCTATTTGCACATGTCCAGTTTATTTTATATTGAGAATATGGCTTCTGATATTCTATGGGCTTATGGTTTGATTTGCCTGTGGTTTCATTTTCTGGATAGTTTAATTTTTCTTCGGAGATATACCACGCACTGAGAATGATCACTTTCTTGCTCATTTTTGTTGCTTGGTTCTTCCTCTATTTCTTTGGGGACGGGCCAATAGTTGTGCTTAACCAGTTAATTGATGACACGATTGAGTTTGTGATGATGGGTTTTGCCACTGTGATTGTTTTGGTGATGATCCATGTGTGGTTGGCTTTGGTTGGTAATTGGGGTTTTGGTGATTGATGTACACGCGGGTTTTAGGATTTCAAAAGATGAGGTTGATGTAGCCAAGCGGGATTTGCTCTCTGCTGTTGGTAGTAGTGATAATCAGCGAGGGCGACGTTTATTTGTGGTTGAATTATGTTGTTTTTTTTTTCTTACTTACTTTCTTTTTCTTTTTTTTTTTTTGGGATTTTCTGTCGTATTGTTTGTTTTCGTGCTTTTCGGAACTTGTTTTATTAATTGGTTTATTGGGGAAGCTTAATTTTCCAATTTTAAATGGCGGGGGTGATTTGATCTTATTTTAGTTTCTTCGGAAATTGGTATGACATTGTTTTCTCATGTTATGCGAAAATGCTACTAAACTGTGTTTAGAGTTTGCTTGCTAATGAATTTCTTGTATTTATACCTAAATGCACATGTCAAATATTATTTTACTCGAGAAAACAGCTTTTGAGTGTTTATGGGCTTGTGGGTTGATTTTCTAGTGGTTTCATTTTTCCAACAGTTTAATTTCTTTGAAGAAAATGTGGCACCTTTCTCAGTTACGACTCTCTTGCTCATTTTCATTGCTTGGTTTCCTTCATCTCTATAGGGAGGCCAATCGTCATCTTCAATCGTTTAATTGATGACAGGGTTGTGTTTGTGGTGTTGGGTTTTGTTACGGATTGGTTTGGTGACAACTCTAATGGGATTGAATGTGTTGGTCGGTTGGTGATTGGGGTTTTTGTTATTGGGTTACACTATGGTTTTACGGTTTCGCAGGATGAGTATGGTGCGGCCAAGGCTGGTCTGCTCTCGGTGTTCTCAATGGAAGAGATGATTAACTGGATCTTTGATTTAAAACTTGGTTAGTTTTCTCGATAGTTTCCTTTAAAGAAAATGTTGCCTTTATCAATGATTTGTTAGTCACTACTTTAAGTTAATTTGGATGCTTGATGGTAGCGTACCTTTAGAAAACTTTGATATGCTCTGATGCTTTAACATAGGAAGTAACATCAATTATTACAGTTATTTTCTGTGATCGTTAGTCTTCACTCTTAAAGAACCTGATTTTGTTCTTCAAACTATTATTGATGTTGTGTTTATTTTGATTTTGCACTCGTTTTATTTAATATACACGGAGTTGTTTGTTCCTTTTCTATGTCAGTAAAGTTGCGCAAAATCATTGTTCCTAACTGATTTCATTTACAATTTTGTTTGTGACCATATTAGTCTTTCCTACAAATGGAAGTACACACACACGCACAATATACGCACGGACACGCACAATCATTTCTGAAAGGATTGTTTTATGTTAAGATTTAGAAGCAATGGAAGAAAATTTGTGTCAAGTTTCATAGGTTCAAAAATGCAGTTTTAGCAGCTCTTCCACTTCCAAGATAGCTTCTACCTTTTCTGCTTCATAAAAATCAGTAGCGGTTGATGAATCATTACACTTGTGAAATAACATGATAAAGGTTCCTCGGTCTCAATCATACACATGCTTAGCATTTGCATTTTTAGCAAATATCACATTGAGAGGCAAACCTTTTTATACGGATTCGACGCCTGTCAATAAGCATGTATTAGAGACTTTTGATACCCAGTATGACTTGACCTTGGATCCTCATGGAAATAGTAATCTAACGTTGCACAGAAAAGGGTTTTGAAACAATATGTTTAATGATATTGAATTTTTTCCGTTCAAATCATTGTTTAGAATCCTATTTGTTTTAACTCTAAAAATAAGAATAAAAAATCCAAAGTAATTCAACTCTTAAGACTTTGAGGATATTAGCATCCATTGGATTATTTCATTTCTTACATCATTATTAACTTTTTTTACTAACTTTTTTTCGTTTTTTGTTTTATTATTATTATTATTATTATTATTTTATCTTTGGACCATATTAGGATTATGTTGGGGACGATACCCTTGGCGCTCTTGATATAAAGATGATAAGAGATAACTCCATGCTCCAAGTGTGGGGTTTTGAGGCAAATTTTTCTGGTGGTGGTAATTCATAGTTGTGTTTAGTCCATGCGAGCCTGCACAAGTATTATTTCAAGATGTGCAAAAAAGGATTTATTTTTGAATCAGTTAAAGCAGATCCATCTTTGTCTGAATGAGATTTAACTTGGTACGTTATTGCAATATAAAGAGATGACTTCTTGTTTACATAGTATCTATGTATCATGGTTGCTTAGGGTTATACATACCTCAATTGTAACTTGAGAGTCACACGTTCTACCTTGGTACTAGGGGTAAGTCCGTGTATATCTGCATACCGCAGATCCTGGAATGTGCAAGCTTTATATATTGGATATATATATATACACATCTATAAAAATACAATTGGTCATGTTTTTGGCTCGAATTTGATGGACCTACAGGAGCAACAATGAGAAACAATGAGTAGAAAATCACTCTCATCGAATTCATCAAGACGAACACAAATTAATTTCCCTAAGCATTCATAAAATCACTCATCGGCGATGGAATGAAGATAAAATAAATAAAAGGAGACTAAGCGCAGAAAATATTTCCATGCAAAGAATAAAAACATTCTTTGGTTACCTACTGAGCTAAAACTAGAGTAACAGCAAAATGCAAAACACTGGTGAATAGAATAGGTATGCATGTTGTCCAACCACCGGAAGAAAAAAAAAAAAAAGNNTAAAGGTCTAATCAAATGTCTTGGACCCCTCCTTGGGACACTACTTTGAGGAACATGTTAATAGTTTTACACATTTGCGGGTATATACTTTTCTGTGTTAAATAAAAGCTCCAATGTGCGCCAACAAATTCACACCAATTTTGTTTTACAGAATTGAATACCAGATCAATCTGAAATCTATAAAATGCCGACGAAGAACCACACAAGAAAAAGAGAACAAAATTGCACAACCATTCAAGAGCTCCTTTCAGCTGTTACCTAAAGCAAAATATATTAATAATAAAAAAGCAATAATTCAGACTCGTTTCTTCACGTGATATATAATTTTTGGAGAGGTTACGGTTTCTTCTGGTCAGTACCATGGAATTTTCTTCCAGCTTCAACAGCTTCCCTGCAAAGATGGCCACCACAAACGCAGCTAACAGCTGTAAGATAGCAGTAAACACAAGTTTATTCTTATTTATTTTATTTATTTATTTATTTATTATTATTATTATTTTGGATAATCATAGCACATGAAGATTAGTTACAAAAATTAAAAGGACATGGTAACTACTTAAAAGTACACCATAATTCATTAGAATTATTTGCCTTTTATGCAATTGATAATTACCAAGGACAAAAGACCACGTATGGTTAAGCCTTGCACAGGGGGAAAGTCCAATATACAAATACAGATGATGTATGAAATCCGGGACTATAGAAGTTAACATGAAACCTATTAGTCCGAACGGATGGTAGAGCATTCTAAACTGATGGATTAAAAGAACAACGATAAAGTTCATTTTGCCTCCTATATGGGGCTTGTTTCAATTTGTTCCTCGTGTTTTTATTTATTTCAATTTGCTCTAAACGTTTTAATCTCGTTTCAATTTGTCTCTCATAATTTAATCTAATCCTTAGCATAAGTCTCTTTTCAATTAATCCCTATCTTTTTTTGACCATTTCGATTTACTTTTATAATTAAAAAAATTTCTTATAATAATATAATAATAGATTGAAGCAGTAGTATTGGAAGATTTTTTTACAGAGAAATGGGTCATTTACATGTTATATGTCATTTTTAACATAAATATATAATTTAGTCAATTTATCTTTATAATTAAACATTTATAATAAATTAAAAAGAAGCCTCAAAAGATTATTTGTCCCTACCTAATTCAATTACACCCCAAGCTTTTTGAAATAGTAGAGGCAGTTAAATTTATTAATGATAGGAGAATTTGGAATGGGATAAAAGGATGGATAAATTCGAAAGAGACTTAAAGTACATTTGATAAATTGAAAAATATAGGACAAATTGAAAAAAAATTTAAAATGATAGGAGACAAATTAAAACAAATCAAATGATAAGAGAAAATTTAAACAAAATCTGAAGAATAGAGAGCAAAATGATCTTTACACAAAAAACAAAGACTCGGACGTGTTGTATACAATGCTGCTCATCTTACATAAAGTTATTACATCTGTCTTTATAATTTTTTATCTTAGTTTTGTTTTCAATAAATTTGAGATGCATTAAATTTTGTAAATATTGAAAATAATCAAAATAAAAGCATGCAATAACTTTATACTTCAAAAATAAAGATGAACAAATTATTCAAGATAACTCTATTATTACCCAACATTTTATCTTTTAACACCACACTATTATTAACGCCCTTCTATTCTACGGTACAAATGTTAGGATCGTGTCATAGGTAAAATAATGGGTAATAAGAAAATTGGCCTTTGAATATAAAGGCAACCCACAGTTTTAATCTGGGCCCGTAGTCATTTTATCCGACTGCCGGATGTGCTGTACGCTAATATATTCATCGCTAATTTGCTCCGCTACCTAAAACAGGAATAGATATGAATTGGAACAGGACAATGCAGATGATGTCTCCCCAGAAAACAGGTTTAACCAAAACACATGACCACACCATGAATATATTCCAAGGCCATAAAAGGGAAAGATTCATCCATTTTACAACAAAATCTCATAAACTTTGTCACAATTTATGCAAGTACTGAATGGATCACTTAGGTACCGAACAAGTTACAGATCTCATATCTCATTATTAGACCTTAACCTAGCCATAATCGGACCCATCGCGCTTCCTCTCATTGCTCTATATGACCATCCACCCTTGCCAGAGTTCTCTTTCATCCAACTATTCTCTCGCATCAGCTCCACTTTCTTGGCACTGAGAGCTTCATTAATTTCATCCCATGCAGTTTCTTTCTTTTCTGCACAATATGATACAGTCAGCAATATAGAAAGACAAGGAGAACACAACACAATAAACAAAGCCTTAATCCCAAGAATTTGGGTTGGCAAAATGAAACCTAATAAGATATCAAATCTAATCCAAAGACGTGAATTTTACTACACCGCTAGGACCTGTCCAAGGCAATTTGCTCATCTATTTTTACAACACACACAACTTTTCTTATCACTTGCCTCCATGCTTTAAGAGATCTACCACTACATTCCTTTCTTTTCACACATCAAAATATCAGTGTTTCTAACTGGTGGACTCATCATAACTCTTCAAGTGCAGAAAGAACAGAATTACCTGAATGAGGGGTAGAGTCTTTTGTACCATTCCCACTAGGGATAGCTGTTGATGAGGTAGCTCCATTGCTCATGACAGGAACATGGGCTCGGTCACTTGTTGATTTTGCAGGATCTTGATCGCTCTCTTTTATCATCCTAACATCAACAAGAGACGAAAAATCAACCTGTAGAGGAGAAAAACCTAGCAATTTGTCATTTGGCAATGGATAAGGGAACAGATGAAATAGATCCTTTATCACTAGAGGGACAAGATGTAGCAGCATGACTAAGTGGTTCCTTCATTAGTATTACACACGTGAGGCACATTTTTTCGGATGAAATGAATACGAGGAAACGTTTAGTATGAATTATCCCGTAGGGCCATCTTTTAACGTGCGTGGCTGCATAGACTATGGGCTTGTATGGTGGAATTGTAGAAGTTATACTTCTGTACTTATACTTAAAAAAGTAAAATATATTGTTTGTTTGCACCAGTAAAAGTAAAATACTTTTTACTTAAAAATACCAAAAATATACTTCTGCAGAAGTAAAGATTTTGTTTTTCCAAAAAAGTATACTTCTCTCATACTTCACCATATTACTAACTACTTTTCACAATTCCCAATACAAAAAAGTATATTTTTTTCAATTTCTACCAAACACACGTACAATACTTAGAAGTATTTTACTTAAAAGTATATTTTTCCACCTCCAACAAAAAAATATACTTCTTTACTTTTAAGATACAACCAAATAAGCCCTATATAAAGCCAATACTAAATGGGCTATAAACATCAATTTTAGGGTCTAATAGGGTACGAAGGGGTTGGGTGTCATTAATTTTCCTACTCTCTGTACAGTACAGTATGGCTATTATAGTAAAATACCACACTATCATATACCTACACCACACACCACCTGACTAGAGACGTAAAAGAAAGTAATATACAAGTTTCAAAATGAGTTGTGTTGATAGCTTGAGTACCTCTAAAGATCCGTCTTCCTTATAGAGAAAGTTGTCTGGTGGTTGTGCAAATGTATCTTCTTCATCCTGCTTCTCAATCTTAATGGGATACTCTGGATGTGGTGCGAGCAGAGTCTTATTAGATTGAGAATCATACCATGATATTTTCCCAACCTAAATAGCACAACAATATTATTAATTAAATCTTACAGTCTCTAGGATCATAATTATGTTAAAGAAGGAGCAGAGCTGTCAATATCATACCCGAAAAGAAGTTAGCTCAGGAGTCCAGGTCGATGATAACTCCACTAGACGATATGCAATTAAATCACCTTCCTAGAAAAGAACATCAATGAGTTTTCTATTATCAGAGCTAATAACAAGTGTGAATAGGAAAAATCTTCACCCAAGACAGTGTATCCTATCAGTTTAGTTCTGTTATCAGTACTTCTTCCAACTCCTGCTCTCATTCTCATTTTAATGATTCGATATAGAAACAATGAAACTTTTGAAAACTGAAAACTGCTTGTTGTCAGGTTTTCACAACACCCACACGCGCACACACAAAAATATAAAAACCACCTTTACGAGTCTCTAAGATTAGGATGTTTTCATGAAAATTCTCTAAAAGCTTTTTGGGAACCGATCCACCATATGCATTTTCAACCATATATATCTGTATAAAAAATCAGCAAACAGCTCACAAAATCAAGATATTCCCTTCCCCAGACCCCACAGTGTGGAAGCTTCGGCAATGGGCACGCCCTTTTTTAGTTCAGAAAACCAAGAGAAAGACTTAGCCTAAGATTCTAGAGGCAGGGTCAGAGAACAGCTATGAGCTAACCACAAACACTGAAAAGATTCACAAGTAACCAGATGAGCAGAATACACTTGGAGACTCATCTTTGACCACACAAACAAGAACAAAATCCAAAATGATATAAAAGGTTTCGGATGAGCAGAATACATATAGTAATACGTAGCTATGCAAATATGAATAAGATCATACCCTGGGCAAGCGGGATAATGGTACAAGGTTATCAAAGTCAATGGGATCATTTGGAGGTTTCACTTCTTCAATTGCTGTCGTTTCAGAACCTTCTTTCTTGGAGCCATGAGATTCATTCCTCCAAGATGTAGATTTTTCTTTTCCCCATTTCTGACCCTTCTTCTTGTTGGTAATTCCATTCCACTGAATTATTTGCTACAACATGATACATAACCAAAAGGTTTACGGGAAGAGATCAATCCCATCAAAACAACGCACTGAGTTACATAGATTAAAACAAGGCTGGTCACATGCAGTCATTTGACTCCCCTCAGAATGAAAAATTGATTTAAGAGAACTGTTCTCTCCGTCCCAAATTTTAAGTCTATCTTTCCATTCTGGGATGTCCTAAAATGCAGTCTTCCAAAAATGAAGTTTGACAATCTACTACTCAACCCATATCTAATGTGTTATACTAGGGGTAAATCTGTTAATTTGTAAAATTAAAAGCAATTTAATGCTAATAAGCTCATTTATTAATGTCTCTTCAAAAGTTAGATTTCCAAGGGACTAAAAGTATGGGACGGATAGAGTACAATTGAAAGACATTTGTTCACTAGACACACACGCAAAATATATATATACCACTGGAACATGGCGTTGCTGCAGTGCCTCCCCATCTGCATCTGACAGAACAATTTTTTACATCAGGAAATCTGCAGTGACATGGCATGTATGCAGAACTAGAAGGACAACAAAGATGATGAGCAAATAATAAATATATCCAAGTATGATTACCCCAAAAAGTATAAATTGAGAATAGTGAACAAAGCATTCATCAGAACAACTTATTACATAATCTGAATCAAGTCTAGGGGATATATTTTTCAAATTTCAAGATATTACAATTATTCAAAAAGGAAATATACATGCATCATTAATTTAGCATCATTCAGGAAACAATTATATCACGATTTTAAATTTCGATACAAGCCACTTAAATTTCGGGCCCCGTTTTGACCCATCTACGCTTCGAATTAAATTTTTCTTGAAACACAAAAGTTGTAGATAAATGAAATATCTTTCTAACCATAAATATAGGCCTTAATCGGAGTTACGGTTTGGGAGATATCATTTAAATACCAAATAGATGTCACGATAACAACTTAACACTAACCGAGTTTAAAAATCCTCCGAGGCCAAATCTCGGCCACGCCACTTCACATACCACTTCTAAATGCTATAATATGTCATATACAATAGAGGAAAAATAACATGGCTCATTTATAATGTCATTTGGGTGTCCGAAACTTAATCGGCGTAATTTT
>MKEJ01071355.1:0-14367 GCA_001753735.1 Embelia ribes | reverse complement strand
GTTCATCTGCTCTTTCACATATCGATGTTGAGGAAGTATATTTAGGATCCATCTCATGTGATTGACATTGATGACTTGCATGTGGGTAATAATGTGTTGTATGAGTTACGACCTATACGTATCCTTAATTCGAAGGAGCAGACCTTGCGGAGATGGAGTATTCATTTGGTCTAAGTATTGTGGAAGCGTGACTCTTGCAAGGAAATAACTTGGGAATGTGAGGAGGCGATGCATGTGGCATATCCAGAGTTGTTCGTCAATTCTGGTACGTTCTTTCTCTTTTGTGGTAAAGCAAATTTCGGGGACGAAATTTCCTAAGTGTTGGAGGATTTAATGTCCTGGAAATCTCTGAGTTAATTTTTCACATTCATATTAATATTATTGAGTTGTATAATATTAATATTGCTAATACTAGGCAACTATATACATATGAAATTTTATAAACCTTATCATCGTCATCATCATCATTATTATCATCATCACTTACAAAATTCTCAAAACTTCTCACTAATGCATTGTCACAAATGGCTCACAAAGCCTACGAAAATTACACAACGACACCAATCTCGCACTACGGCTATTTTACATATAGTACCACACCAAGTCTTCAACACATCACATCAACACTACATTATGATGACTACACAATTGTTATCACACCACGGCCACAATGCGAAACGTAATGAATAAATATTATTGTATCACACCACGGCCACAATGCAAAACGTAATGAATAAATAATATTGTATCTCACATAAAAATAATACTTATTTAAAGCAAAAAATTTACTTAAATTTTCGGAATGTTACAAAAACGTACAGCTTATTTATACCAAAAGAGCAAATAAGTTCAAATCATAAGTTGAGTAGTCAAATATTATCCAACTTTTAAATAAAAAAATTGAGAAGGTAAAGTTTATATCTTTAACCAAATAAGCCTGTATGTATATATCATTTGGCTTATATAGATTTTATATTATTTAGGGGGTTAATATATAACTAATGGTCCCATACTTTCAATTGAAATGGTGAAGTCCCCAAGTTTTGATTAAGTGTAATTATTGGTTCTTGTTAAGGATGCAAAACGAAAATCATTTTTGAATAATAAAAATTTTAGCGACCAATTTAGGAATAAATTAGTCCATTTACGATAATTTATGTAGATAAATTATCTTATTTCGATCACTTTAACGTTTTCACCATGAGAACAAATTATAGAAGGTTTTCACCATGTGAACAATTTTTATTAGGTATCTGTCCCTTTCTCAACGCTTGGGGACTTTTACTGTTTGTGATTGTAACTATGGGGACCGGTAGTGTAAATCACCATTATTTTTGGAAACAATTTGAAACCACTTTATGTATAACTTCTAATTTTATGATCATCAGTGCAAGATTGTCTCTGTAGATCAATAGATAAACATGAAATTATACCATACCTCATTGTGGTTGTGTATGTGTATATATATATATATAATACTTTGAATAAGATGATCTCTTTAAATTGGAGATGCAATTTTAAAAGGACAATGCACATGCAAAATTCATATAGTTTACCTAGGAGAAATACAAGAAAGCCTATGCGCATCTCCATAATTAAATTTTTCCTAAATGTCCAGTCCTTCTCGGGCAAACAATTAATCCAGCAAGAAATTAAGCCAGGCTTTGGTTCTCTCTCTCTCCTTCAGTTCCCAGAAAACATAAACTTATGATTTAATATTTGATTATAGCTAAAAAAAAAAAAATGTTCTTTACACCAAGAAAAAACTTTTATTATTTTTGTCAAAATATCAAAAACATAACTCAGGAACTGAGCAACAAAATGTTTATTAAATTATAAGTAAAAATAAGAAAAGTACTTGAAATTAAAAGTTGCAACAAAATGGAGTGAAACAATTATGAAGTACAATATATAAATGAGAAAAAAGACAGATCTCCTCAATTTGAACACCATCACCATTCACCAATTAACGTGGCATTGAATTAAAAACTTGTAAACAACTTTTCAGAAAGTGATGAAAATAAGACCAAGAGGTATTTGCAAGTAGCTACTACAATATAAACTACTATGTTTAGCCTCCGTTTCTTTTGGTAGAAAATGGAAGGAAAAAAAATATTTTTTAGGAAAATAAATTTTTGGATGTTTATTTTGCAGAAAAATTATTTTTTTGGAAAATACTTTTCAAATCTTTAGAAAAATAATTTTCTCCCAAATTTGCCAGAAAATATTTTTCAGATGCTTGAGTGATACTTTAAGATAGTTTTTGTTAATTTTTCTGAAATTTGATTCCTTCATATAATCTAACTTATTTATAAATAAACTCACTTATAAGTAAAAGTTATTTATTAAGCCAACTTATTTTAAAAAAATAAGAAATAGATAAATAAATAATAAGTTAAATATATTAATTTTTAACTTTAGACATTTCAAAATAAGTAAAAGTCAAATAAATAATAATAATAATAATAGTAATAAACAAAATAGTATAATTTATAGTCTTGTTAAGTAACTTTTATCTTTTACTATATGAGATTAAACAAAATAATATCAAATATAGAGTAACTATATCTTATAAATTAACTAATTTAAAACAATGCAAAATAAATCAAATATTTTTTCCACTTGAATAATGAGATTCAAAAAAACTATTCGCAAAATAATAGGAAAATATAATGAGTTGACATCAACTTGGATATAATTAATTTCTTACACGTTTGAATTGAAATAAAAAAAATTTAGTTTTAATGTTCTTATTAGATAATTTTTCAGAGAAAAATCAGTATACAATCAAATACCCAGAAAATAAAGAAAAATAAGATTTTTTTCTAAAAAATTATTTCCTACATAAATTATTTTTCACTAAAACAAACAGAGCCGTAGAGCAAATTTATTCGAAAACCCTTGTCTTACATAAGGGGTATTATTTTTACAGGGATCGCATGGTAAGGTTATTGCAAAACAACCAAAATTTATATATGTGTCCAGTACAATTTTCCGAGATTAGAGGGACCTTGCTACTTGCCCTACAGGGTCTGCCAATGCTTGAATATACCTGCCCACAAAATCCTCAGATATGAAAGTAATTTAATTGCACTATATTCACTAAAACTGTTTGATGGTCCTTACAATTAATTGACAGCTTTGAGCAATTATTTATTTTAATGTTTTTTTTTCCTCCAAGTTATCCATATAAATTTTGAGTACAACCTTGAATAAAAAATATTTACCAATTGTCCCGTTATATAAGAAAGAGAGACTCTAGCCCCCAGGGGATAACCCAGTTAGTACTCAAACAGGAGTTTGCACCAAATAATAAGGGTTAGAGCCCTGGAAGCCACAGTGTAAGATTTTCATTTCCTTTCAGGGGTGAGTCTTTGTGGGCATCAGGCACTGGGTCATCTGTCTAGAAAGTCGTTGAATACCCTGACTTACATATTTCACGGGACCCTTGGGACTGAACCGTGGGACAGCCCAAGGTGAGCGATTTTACCTTTTTGTACCAAGAAAGAGAGACTCTAGTCATCCATTATGTACTTCTAGCTCCCACAAGGCTCTAACTTCTACATATTTTACGTATCTTTTAGTTCATGAGATTTTTTTTTTTAGATGGCCCTCCATCCAATAATTATCTTTTTGGTGTGCCGTCTCCCATTTAAGAGTGTTCGGTGGTCCTTGGGGAAGGGTGGTATCTTCCACAAAGAAAAATTAGGTTAGAGTGGAAGATAAAATATAGGTAATAGAAATAAAATTTCGTACTAAAAAATTATAACGATATGTTTGTAATTGTATATAAAAGATTTTATTTATGTGGCTTATATTTTGTCTCGAACTCCAATACCAAGTTTTTTGAGTCAGACACCCCTTTCCTGGTCATTGGATAGATACATGGATAATAATTGGCTTGGGTGGTTGTGTATAATCCACAATAAAACTTAACCAAATGTATTTGGGTTGATTTGAGTTGTATTGAAAATAAATGTGGATTGAGTTTGAGTTGAAACATAAATCCACTAATTGGATTGTGGGTTGGGTTGGTTTGGATTAGGTGGGTTTGAGTTTAGGTTAGATTGAGTGTAGTGCATTTGGAAGAATAATTATTTTTTCCAATTTTTTTAAGAAAATATAATTTAAAAAAATATTTAATTTTTAAATAAAATTAAAAAAAATATATATATTCTTACATGTTTTGCTTTTTTGTGCATTGTAAAAACAAATATCATAGTTTGTTTTTTCGAGTATAATGATACAAACTTTTTATATTAGATTTTATGTATAAGAAAACTTGTGAAAATATTTCTATCAAAAGAATTATACCAAAACACAAAATAGTTGTTGCATGAAAGGAATCCTTTTATTTTATATATTTATGCTTATATATTAAAATAGTTTTTTCAAATTTTATGATTAATTAAATACACAAAATAACTATTAGCATGCAATGTATGCAACTATAATTCAGTTCTATTATATTACTAGTAGGCAAAATAACAAAAATGCGGCAATTAACTTTATGATAGTTTTTTTTTATCTATATATATAGATATGTTGATCCACACGAGACAATAAAATAGTTTACGTTATTTTTTTTGTTCAACAAAACTTAATCTTAAATTGTACTTTATCAAAAAGTTATGATAGATTGTTATAAATTTATTATCATATTTTTATAATATATAGTTTTTCAATCTAAAGCATGAAAGCTATTGTTACCTGTAAGAATCAACTATTGAAATTACTCCAAAAAATTACAATAGATTAAAAAATATTATGTTTACAACAAAATAAAGCACTTATATGAAAAATAATGTGACATATTATAGAGTAATAAGTGAAATTAGGAGACATAGATTGAAAATAAGAGAGAGAGGGGCATTTGGGTTGGATTGGTTTGGGTCAAATTTTGGGTCATTTTAATTGTAAGTTGATTTAGGTTTAGGTTATAAATATTGTGAGTTAAGTTTGGTTTGGTTTGAGAAATTTTTAGGTTTGGGTTGAATTTAGATTTCTTGATTAGGGATTGGATGGGTTTAAATGGTAGTAGATATATTATTATGAAAGCCTGGTAGTGGAATAACACTTCGTAAGCGTAATTGTTTGTTCTAGTAGATGTGTGTCAGCTAAGAATATACTCCTTTAAATAAACATTATTTTTTTGCCATATATAAACATATATTATCACACAAAGGGAGGGGTGGAGAAATGGTTCAACATCCACCATTGTATGTAAAACATGTTAGTTCTTGCCCCCTTCTTCAATTGCCATAGACATGTTCCTCTAGTTTTGATCACACGGGAACTTATTGGTATGTTTCAGTTACCTATGAGGGATTTTCTTTTCTAATTACCTTCCTTTTAGCATTTGAACTCAAAAATATTGAGAGCAAATAAACGAATACAAAACCACCTAGCAAAAGAGTGAATTTTGGCCTACCATGCATGAAAATAGCACTAATTGGGTCACATTTCGACTCACTTCTTGGTTGGCATATGACTTAACTTCATCGTACATCCGGAATTATAATGAGCTCAATTGTTGAATTGTGTAGTTATATAATATAGTGTCGCATACACAAGAAGGGTGCTACACGTACTTCTATTACACCAATAAAATCACTAATGAGTTTAACTATTATGGGTTCGTATGGTAGCAATTTTTAGGCTGGACTTTTTTGCCTTTTTTGTCTATAAAAGTTAGGAAGTTTTAAACTAGACGCATCTAGCTTTTTTTTTATTCTAAAATAAACTTTTTTTTTCCGCCTTAAACATTGGAACCAAACAAACCTAATATGTCCAAATTGTGGTTTAAGTATCTGTCCAAGGGTTTCATTTGCTTTATTAAGTCTAGCATTCTGAAGATAAAGGGGCAAGAACCAAACAAACCTAATATGTCCAAATTGTGGTTTAAGTATCTGTCCAAGGGTTTCATTTGCTTTATTAAGTCTAGCATTCTGAAGATAAAGGGGCAAGAACCAAACAAACCTAATATGTCCAAATTGTGGTTTAAGTATCTGTCCAAGAAAATACTTCCTTAGCAAGAAATCATTTCGATGAGTGTTGAAATGTCTTGTTGAAAATTTGGAATAAAGGGAATTTGGTTCCTTATCTTAGTTTAGGCTTTCTTTGATAGTATATGGGAATTTGAAGTAAAAGAAACATAATAAAGTTGAATAAAGAAATGTGTTTTTATTACTCAATCCAATCATTTCAATTACAACTGTGGAAAGATATACAAGAGTCAGGATGACTTCAAACTACTTTACTGGTATTGCTAGGATTAAATTACTTCTACTCCTAGATAAAACCAATGTTGGAGAGTGTGTTGATGATGCCTCTTCCATTGTTCTTATGCTTTTACATAGACAGTTAACTAACTGCTATTTGGTATTATAGGCCACATGATTTAATTCAATTGCTAGTATTTGAAGTCTTCCTTTAAACGTTTTGCCAGTGTTTCTCTGATTGTGACATGTACCCCACTCTTCCATTATTTTGATACATTGGCGAGATCTTTTGCCACGGTATTTTCCAACTATTAGTCATAAAACCGACTACATTGCATCAAACCTCATTAGTTTTGGGTTTTTTAATTAACCTTCTAAATAGGCTTGATTAATTCCTAATTCTTTAATTAACAAATTAATTTTCTTGTTAGGTAATTAATTTGATTAAAAATATTATTTCTGATTTATATTAAATTAAATAGCCCTATTTGATGAGCTATCTTAATAGTATAGAATGTTAAGATATATTTTTATAATAATTGAATTAAATCCCCTTAGTTAATTATTAAAAACAAAATGAATTAACATTCTATTGTAGGGTTTTAATTATTATTCATCCTTTTAATAGGTTTAATTAATTTAAAATTTTGGTGTAAAGAATATCCCCTTTAGGTTGGTTTGAAATAAACCAAGCAAACAAACCTTTAAGATTCTAATGTTAATCTTGATTTGACAGTTTTCTTTTAGGCTTCGTATCAAACATTTTTCAACTTCATCCATTTCTACTTCACTGTGTAACTATCATTTGATATCTAGCCCTAACCTTCTTTTACTATTTGATTTCTCCAGTGACTTTGAATTAACAATGACACCCAAGAAATCCCCACATGTCTTCAAAACCCAAGATGATGGGAACAATAGGTTTCCATCCACTCTTTATAATAAAATTTGCATTTGAAACCCTAATTTTCTCGTTCTGAGTTCTTAATCTAGATCTTTGTTCGTCCTAGGACAAATCCTTAAGTCCCATATTCCAAAATCACTATCTAATTTTTATTTAATTAGACGAGATGGTAAAGTTTTATACGACTTATTCCATATTTATAGGACCAAATGCGACCACAATTAGAAAACCTATTTAAGAAACCGGCCTACCTTTACACTGGATTGGAATTGTTGGGTTGATAGGATGGTTGTGCGTCTTCAAGGTAGCTATGAAGTGATAGGCCTAAGTGCCCTGATTAGCCTATCAAATGCTTTTTTAAAGCAGAACCATTGGCTAGTTAGGTCTGCAGCCTACTTCTGGTCCCCCTATTTAAGGCCATACATCTCTAGTGTGCCTTTATTTTACCCATTGTTCTCGATGTATTCAATTTAGAGGTTTTCATTCTTTACGAGTTGTTGTCAATGTTCTCATGTCCAAACCTGACCCTAGTTTTAGGATAGATCTTCCTAATAATTGCTGCTATGGTGCCTATATTACTAAGCTTGTCATTCTTTCTAAGAATGTTGCTTCCCCTCTTTCACTAGAAGAAAAGGTTGCTTTCCACATTTACCGATTTTGTAAGTTTGTAGTCCGGGATTCTGGCATTAGGCATTCGAGGGAATATTTAACCTTAACCCTTTGTTTAGCTAAAGACATTAAGCTAGCTTTAGCCCCTTTTGTACCTTATATAAAGGTCTTAATACTTTTATTGAGCAAAGGATCGTTGACACTCGCGGTAGTCCTTTCTGGTTATTTCAAGACGACTTATGGTTTACTTTCCTTTTCCTATAAGCTCTTTTGCCCCAATCCTAGACCTTCTTATTCGATCCGTTCCTAAATATTTCTTATGTCATCTTTCTTTTCCCTATGATAGGTCTTTCTTGTAAATATACTTTTCATTTTTACAAATTTAGCAGAAGTGGTAGTGAGGTGGATTTTCTTCATTTAAGGATGCTACCTATTCACCCCCTAGTCTTTCTCTGTTACTCTCACCTTTTGATAACCATACCCAAATCGTTCAAGCTAACTTGAATGTTTTATGACGTTCAATAGTTATCTACAGGTGTATATTTGTGAAAATTTGCAATAACAACTCATTGGAAACTTACTCTCCAAACCAATTTACCAGGAAATTAGGGTTTGATTCAAGAAATCCCACATACTTACATGCATCCACAAATAATAGAACCTTTATGTGGGAAACCTGTGCTAAGTACTAAGGATACAACAACTATGTGTAGAGCTATTGTTAACCATGGCGTTTAAGTTTATATAGTTCAATTTTATTCCCTTCTTAACCACTAATAGGGTTTTCGAACCATTTTCCAATCGGTGGTATTTTATGGTCACCTTTATCTTTCCTTCAAGTCTTGAAGATTGCTTGAACATGTTTAGTATTGAGGCCAAAGCAAACCATACTTCTGTCACTAGTAAGTATTCTATTTCTATTTTTTTTTTTTTACTTTTTTGCTCTCTTCATACTATTACCATAGGGTTTTGATTTATACACCTTTGAACAGTTCAAGATAGCATTGATCTTGAAACTAGGTATTTCAATCCAAAATCTATTCAGTCAATCTTTGCTGCTTTAATAAGTAAGTGATTGTTCAAATGTTCGTTAATTTTCCCCCTTTATTATCTATTAAAATTTCTACTTTTCTAGGTGAAGGAGACAGTACTCATACTGCTAAGGGCAAGAAGGAAGTAACTGTAAAGGAAACGGGTTAGAACAGATGAGAGACTCGTTGTAGATGCAACGACTCCTACATTGATGGAGCAAGTATGGGTTTCTCAACAAATAACTCTTAGCCATAGGCCTGGCCCTTTGAAGGTTGTGTCATCTTCCTTTTCCAGTAAATCTAAGGATATTGAACTTGATAAGAGGTTGAGGAAGAATATGATAAGCCCTGATTCATTTTGTAAGAAACATAAGGGTATACAAAGAGTTTAATGAGGCATTTTTCTTTTCTTTTGTACTTGTTTATTTATTTTCTCTCTTTTGACTTCAAACGTTTTATGGTGTTTCAAAGGTGAAGAGTGGTTTCACATTTAGCACATCTTCTCCCCCAATTCCATTTACAGATCCACCTCAAGGTGTAGGTGTTTCCATGATGGAAAGGTTTTCAAATGTCATTTCTACTGACCTATCTCGAGATATAGATAAAGAAATAAGGACGTTGGACAAGTTTGGTTAGGCAAGGTTTGATCAGGTAATTATCTACTAATTTTACTTTTGTCCCTTTGCTTTGTTAGTCAAGTTCTTATAGTTTCCTTTTTCTTTCTGGAGGTCACTTCTACTCCAATTCTAAACCCTGATCCAGAAGATATGAGTAGTTCTTTTGCTCAATCTGATATAGGTACATAGCCATTAAACTTAAACTTAGATGAAATCATAGTGGCTCTAACCTTGATGCTTACTTACCCTTCAGGGGTAAGTTTCTGTCTTGTCTCCAAATAATTATTATTGTTACTAATAATTTGGTTTATAATTTTTCCCTTTGTTGATGTATTTAGGGTTTGGATGAAAAAGAAGTGGATGTTAATAAATCTTTCAAGGGCTTTCATGGCTTCATTTTTCCTATTACTATAGAGACAGGGAAGTCTTTGATGATTATCCCTGGGGTCATTGCTGCATCAGAATAGTTAAATACTTCCTTATATCTATTCAAAATTTCAATTTTGTTCTTTCGTTCTTTAGTCAAAATTTTATTAACTTTTTTTCTTGTAGCAAACTAAAATCAACCTTCCTAAAAAAGGTTTAATTGCAACTTTTGATGTTAATGTTGATCCAGGTATTGGGGAATATGTTCCCACTAATTTCAACGCCTCGCCAAATATTAAAGAACAAGTTCTTGCTCCTGTGGAAAAGCCTATTACAGGCTTAACAACTCCAATAGCAAGGTTAAGTTTGCTTTTTCATTTGTTTTACTTCGAATATATTACTTTTGACTTGCATAATCTAGTTTATTTTGTCATGATAGATTGCCTTTGGTGTGGATTTTTCTGGAGTTACTTCCATTGTAATTGTTTAACCTTAGTGATTTCAATAGCCATTTGCAGCATGTTAGGTTACTTAGCTCATACATTTGTGCTCCTCTATACAGGTTTTTTATAGTCATGCTATGGCCAATGTAGACTTAGAAGCCTTTCTTTAGCAAATGGTATCATTTGGCTCAAGTCTACCTCAACCAATCTCAACCTAAGGATAAATCACACTGATCATGTCAAGCTGGAATTCTCAATGGTTTTTATGGCTTATTAGAAATTCCAGTTTATAACCTTATTAGAGGTCAATTGTTGAGCTTGGTGATATCATTCACAATCTAGCAACTTTACGCCCCAAGTTCTTTCTTTAGAACAAAGANGAGTTGCAAGCAAAGATTTCACTTACTCAGACTTCTGTAAACAAGTTTTCTTAGGTTAAAACTAAGATATTATAAAACCATGAAGCCTCTGTTAACTTGTCGGATGAATTTTTTAAGGCTTGTGAAGTTGAAGAAGAGTTGACGAATTAGTTGGAGCAAGCTCAATTGCCCGGGATCAACCTTCAACAATAGGTTGTGGACCTAACCACCGATATTGATTGAACAAGTTGATGATGACACCCAACCTTCCAGTAAGACCTAGAGTTAGAGATGTCAATTGGATTAGTTTGTTGGTCTTAATCCAAAAAAAATCCAAACTAAATATATTTGGATTGGTTTTGTATTGGGTTAAAAATTAGTTTGGATTGGATTTGGATCCAATCCTTAAATAATTGGTTTTGGTTTGGTTTGGTTTGGATTGAAAGGTATTTTGGTTTGGATTAGATCTAATCCATAATTTAACACAATCATCTACATTGTCTCTCTCTTAAACTGAAAAAATATTAAGTGTAATTAATTTATTAAATTAGATAGCAATGAAACTTGAACACAATATCTCAAGGGTCAAGTTGCTAGCACACCTTTAATACCGTGTTAAATGATGTTTTACAAATTTACCTAAAAACTGGTGACATATTTTATCATTAAGTATTCCAACTTTTAGGTAAATTTGCATAATAGGAGTATTTTTTTTCATAATCAATTACAATTTTTTGGAAATATTTTGGTGATATTTTTGTAATATTTTGCTACAATTACTATTTTTCTGGAAATATTTTGGTGATATTTATTATTTAGTACTCCAACTTTTAGATAATTTTTCATAATTAGAGTATTCTTTTTCATAATCAATTACTATTTTTTTTGTATTAGTTTAGTATTTTTTAGATAAAGTTAGTGACATATTTTGGTGGTATTTTTCTACAATTACTATTTTTTTGAAAATGTACATAATTGGGATATTATTTATGGTAATCAATAGTTAAACTGGTGTTAGTAGTCATGAAATTATTTTCTTTACTTATTGCCAATTATGCACATTTCCAAAAACAAAAAATATTAATTGCACAAAAATATCACCAAAAAGGAAAAATAGCTATACCACCAAGTCACAGTATCCACAAAACAAAGCAGAGACGTAGCGACCATTTTACAGATTTTGTCTCTATAGAATAATTCAAATATCATAGTTTGCTAGAAATTTTCTTTAAGGAATCAATTATTTTTAATATTAATTGTTTTTAAAGAAACATGTTTTGTATTGAAATGAGAAATGGTTTTGAGTTGGTTTGGTAATGGTTTGATTTATTTTGGTTTTGGATTGGTTGAAAATATTTTGGATTTAGTTTGGTTTGGGTTGAAAGGTGTTTTGGATTGGATTTGGATTGGATTATTTGTTTATTGGTTTGGTTTGGATCAATCTAAACCAATTAACATCCAAACCTAGAGTTGCAACAAGCCCATATGACACATCACATTCAAAGGTGGGAGTAATTTAGGTATTTGTTTAAAAATAATCATATGAGTTAGGTCGTAATTTATGTTTAGCATGTAGGTTATTGGATAGGTTTTTGTACACTAGTGATTTGATCTCAAAATGGTCTTGTGCTAATGTAATTTATACATTATAATCACTTTTAATGGAATGAATATCTATATATATTCCTTATTGTGTATTCATTCCTGAAGTATGACGATCTGTCTTATCTATTTTATTAGAATATTGTCTCAAATAATCTTTATTTTGCAAATTCACCGTTTTCCACATTGATGGTTAATATTCTTTAAATATTTTCCATTTGTTTGTCCTTTGTGTTCAATTCCTTGTAAGAATTCTAACTGACAGACCTATTTTCTTAAGATTTTCTTAATCTTCAAATGTCATTTCCAATTTGGGGACCATTTTCCAAGAACTCTGTTTTTAATTCAAAGAGGTAAAATAGTTTTTTAAACTAGTTTAGCTTTTGCAAAAGAATTTTCTTTTACTCTTTTGTTATATGACTTTTCTGTTTCTGTTTTTTTAGCAATAATTTTTTTATGGGCATCAATTCTCGACTCCTCTAAATCACCAATCTCAATATTCATAGCTTTCATGAATGAAAAATCTAGATCGAAGTATCTTGCAATCCTTTGGGATTAAGTATTTATTTCCATTGGGATGACAATAGCATATCTATGAACCAACTCATAGGGAATTGTGTTAATACTATCTCTCTTAAAAGTTCTATAGACCCATAAAACCCTTGGTCACAATATATGCCATTCTTCAGGATTGGACTCGATCATTTTCGATATAGTTCCTTTATAATCTTATTAGTTGATACAACTTGTCCATTTGTTTGTGCATGAATGGAATTGAATTTATTAATTTTATGCCAAACTTTGACAAATGGCTTAGGACTTCATTATCATTAAAATTGGTAACTTGATCTGTAGTAATAGTCTCATGGATTCTAAATTTGCACAAAATATTTTCTTTCAAGAAATCTATTATCTCAGAATGTGTGACTTTTTTCATAGGAATGACTCCTATTCACTTGGTCAAATAGTTTATTGCTGCCAAGATATATTTATACTTTAATGATCATTTTGGTACTATTTTTTCAATTATGTCAATAGCCCAACAGCTAAAAAGGCAAGGTTTCACTATTAATTGCAGTATATGTGATGGTATCCTTTGACTAGCACTATGCAATTGACATTTTTAACAACCCTTAGCATAGGTTATGCTATATTTTCTAATACTTAGTCAATAACAGCCGTACTTTTTAATTTGCCACCTCATTTTACCACTAGTCTAGTATAGGTCACATATTCCTTCATAGGTTTTCCCTATAGTTCTCATTAATTACACAATATCGATGCAAAATAACAACAAACCTTCAGTTAGCCTTTTTGACAACTCTAAGCATATGTTATGCAATATTTTCTAATACTAGGCCAATAATAGCCATACTATTTAATTTTCCATCTCATTTTATTACTAGCATATTATAAGCCACATATTTCTTCATGGGCTTTCACTATTCTTCTTGATTACTATTCTTCTTGGTTACTAGCATATCACATGTTGATGTAATATTCATAACTTCTATTGTTTGGTTTCCCTTTCTCAAAATGTGAGAAATGTACTTCTTTGTATTCGAACCCATCTCTCTTGTCTTTATTTGGGAATTTTATAATCAGATGCCATTTGTGCCATTTATTGGTTTCTGAATTCAGTAGCCTAATTATATGTTCGAGTTTTATCCAATCGAAGTAACTAAGAAATTTTTTAACCTTCTAAAGTTGTGGAGCTAAAATATGATGATATCATTAATATATTTACATAATTTGGTATATTACTAATTGAGAAATACTAGATGCTACCAAAATTTTAATATCCATATCTATTGCCAATCCCAAACCTATTATCAAGGTTTCATATCCCGCTTGATTATTTGTCATTATCTTGTTTTCATCTATTTTGAAAGAAAATTGAAATATTTTGGGGAAATAAATACTAGGTCGACTCTTACATCCCTATTTGTTTTGAAGGCATCAAACATTAATTTTCAATTTTTTATTTCGAGATAAAGTATTTCGAAGATATCTTCTTTTAAAGGCAAACCAAGGTGATATTCTAGGAAGTCAACTAGTTGTCTTCAGTTAATGCTAACAACCACTTTTCTTATTTTTCCCTTAGAATGCGCCTTGGTAGTGTTGCGTCCCAAATTCCGTAACCCGAAAGATGCGAGATAAAGAGAAAAGAAAGAAGAAAAAATAAAAGGAAAAGAAGAAAAGAAAAAGAAAAAGA
>MKEJ01071347.1:0-17200 GCA_001753735.1 Embelia ribes | reverse complement strand
TTGATATTATTTAATATATTATATAAAAAAAAATATTATTATTTAATTATAAACGATTCACCCACGATTGGACTATTGAACCTTAAATTAGTATATTTACCGGTCCGATTTTGAAAAGTTCCCTTCTGCTAGTTTCATACTGCTAATGCACACATATTGAGTATTTTCCTTTCCTTTTCAATTTCCAAAACGAATGCTTTGTGTGCAAATTGGGTAAGCATAGAGAACAACAAATAGTTATTTCACATTTTCATGAAAGTTCAAACCAAACATAGAGTCTATGAGCGCTTGTTTGGAACAATATTTGACTTATAAGTTTTTAAGCTAAATTTATTTATTATTTAAAATTAAATAAATTAAAAATTTTAAATTAAATATATTTATTTATTTTTTAATAAAAAATAAATTAACTAATTTGCTTAAAAGTTATAACCAAATAATTTTACGGCAGTAAGGTTATTTTTTATTAAGTTAAAACCCAGTGTTATGTATTACAACAATCCATTAAGCAAATTGAGATCTAAATAAAAAATCCCAATTTGTGAAACCACAACTACCATCCATACGAACATTACATTTGTACAAAAACAAACCTTACTCGCCAATCGTAATAATTTGTGTTTTGTTTTGGCTATTACGGACCAAACCGCGTTTGATTTTGATGCTGTTCGACCAAACTAATCACAAAAGGTAAAAGGGAATCGTGTTAACACGTTTCCCAAATGATGAGAACCTTACCTCTAAGAGAGAACAAAAATTGGATTTATATAATATTCATCATTAGAGAAAAGGAGGACAATCCAATGGAAAAAACCGAAAACAAGACAAAAAGCAGAACAAAATTACTATTTTTCTTCACCATCCTTTCACGCTTTCAAGGTACACCAATCTTCTCTTGAAGACAAAAACTCGACCACTTTCCTCGTAAACATTAGCTCGCCAATCATCGCCACAAACAAGATAAACTCAAAGAAAACTTTGCCGTAGACTTCTCTAACTTTCCATTTCTTGCCAGGTTCAGTCGTTTTGGCCCAGCACGTAAAACCGACTCATATTCAAGAATCACCCACCACATTGACTAGCTCGTATTCGTTCAGTGACAGGTCATTTACCCTCTTTCACAGCGAAACTGGCTGGCTTGGTCACCTATACATGGCCCCATTTGTCCACTGCGAGCCTCATGGACCCTTTGAACATATCGATCTTTGCGTTTTGCATCCTGCTTCATCAGGTCCACTGCACAAAAGCATAGGATGAAATGAAGGTGAACCATAGAAAACTTGATCACAAGCAAAAGCCACCAATCACACAACACTTTACGCAAATCTTGATGGGTTTCTAATGGTTTGGAAGCATATGACTAGTTGACTACCCATCTTATATAAGAAGTCGCTATTGTGGTCTATAATTTATGCCAGCACAACTACTAATTAGAATGCAGATTTTATACATACTATCGTTCAAAGTATGCCACATTGTATTTGCGTAATCTTTTAAATAGGATGGATCCACAAAAATTCTGCGTGGAGCCACAACTATGAAAAAAATGGTTTTCAAGTTAGGAAGAAGATGACAATTTGTTCATGGCCATATGAGGCCTAAATAGACTAGCTGAAACTAACTATATATATCTCTCGTCCTCAAAATCTTGGATTTAGAAAGTAGAATTTGTTTAGTCGCAACTTTTAAGCAAATATGTAAATTTATTTAGGCCACAACAGCAAATAAACTCAGCTTAAAAGCTGATAAGCTACAACCAAACAAGCCCATAGTCAGATTCATGACCAGAAGGCAGCAACTTTCAAATTTAACACTGTAAAAAGGCAAACCATTAAAACAACAGGAAACAAACAACTATGAGGATGGCGCCTTGGTCATTCCTGGCAGTAAAAATAATTGCTCCAGTTTCATCCCCAACCAAACACTCGGAGACACGCATTTGGTGCACTTGGGGACCACCATCTGGACGGGCCTTCTGTACCATCAACTTCGAACTAACTACCTTCACGGTGAGATTGTAACCGCAGGTGCCAGGTCGCAGCTGATCTACCTTAGTGAAAACTGGTTTCTTCATCTTTGAAGTTGTTTCAGCCATTTGCTAAAATATTCTCACAATACCAAAGCGATGCCACTTATAAAACTATCCTATTATCAACTGAGAAACTAGATCCCTATAACGCATAGGAATGTAACAGGCCACAAAACATTGAAAGTAAAAAATTGAAAAAAATTAGGATTTTTGAATTGGTTATGCCGGAAATGTTGTCTGTACACATAGGATGGCCGTGTTTATGATACCAATTGCAAATGAATTCGAGGAATAACTTGAGTTATACAACATGTGAAGTTCAAATCATGGTTGTATAATAGGGTTCGTTTGGTTGCAGATTTTAAGCAAAAAAGCCAACTCATTTATGTCAAAAAAAAAAAATTGGATGCATTCAACTTAAAGCTTCTAGCTTATTTAAGTCAATACAGCAAATAAGTTTAGCTTAAAAGCTGAGCAACCAAACAATATCCAGCTTTTAAGCAAAAAAACTGATAAACTGAAACTTATGAATTACAACCAAACAATCCCTATAGTAAGCTAGTCATTCCAATAACATTATTTTGAAAGCCTAGTAACACGAGCATGCTTTACAATTTGATCCATAACTTCCCCACCTAGCATATAGCTACTAACTTCAAATCCTCATGATAGTATAAAATATAATAAAAGAAATTCTACGATAGTTCTTGAAGCTAAACGAGTTGTCGAAACATGTTCATTACACAAAATGATGTCATTTCTAATCGCCAACTGAAATCTCAAACCGAAATCCTAGAAAATTGTTTGTTATCCTTAACAATCTAAATATATAGTCGCCAATCAATCGAGGTCAATTTATATAATTTGTATGAAAAAACCAGCCTCAGTTTTCAAGATAAAATCCGATGCACCAGAAGCTCTACAAACAATATTCAAGTGCCAAGAAAGTGCTCCTAAATTAAGCGTACCAATTTAACTCGAAAAATCACTCGATACTCTGTATTTTAGTTTGAAAACTCTTATATGTAGTTTTATTCCCCGACAATAACTTTCTATAGTATTCCACAATATTATCTACTATATTCAAAACAAGAAAATGGCTTCATGTTTAAATGACATTTGATTATCATAGTTACTCCGTATTCAGCCTCTCCTAAAATTAATATTACTGGTGTTTAAAGGCCTAATTAGAATTTCTAAAAGTTAGGCTCCTACGCAACTTTATATTATGACTTGTGAGTCACGGGTTTGTACTATTTTAAATCAACTATCTAGAAAATAGGAGTAAGATTGCAGACTTACACATCTTGCAATACGAAAACTTTGTATATTAGTCCGTCTATATAAATATATGTGTGTGTGTGTGTATATATATATATTCAAACCCTTTACAATTTTTTATGACATTCACCCCCTATTTTTTGGAATCCTAGCTCAGTTCCTAACTTATAATACATTTACAAAACAATAGCATTCCATTGATTGTATTTAAAAGAAATCCTAAGAGCATTCACGCGAGTGTATCTAAACAAGAGATTGCTCTTCTTTTTTTTCAAATAAGAAATCAAAAGAGAAAAATGTCTCACAGCAATCTTTCTATTTTTCTAAAATTTCTAGAAATATTTCAAGAAATGCTACAGTGAAATTATGCTACAGTTAATTTTTTTAAGGAGAAATTTACTATTTCTCTGCTACAAAGTTAAAAAAAAATTCAAGTAAAATATTGGTTAAGATTTATGAAAATAGTTTTTATATTTTACTATGATATTTATAATTATTTTAGTAATTTGTAGCAAATTTTTTAGAAAGTCCTGTGTGATTGGTTTTTAAAATATGAATTTTAACCGGAGAAATGGCATACTATAAACTGAAATGTAGAAATTAAATAAGAAAAGCTGATGGTAATGCTCTCAAGGGTCCAAGAGTAATCTTCTCAGCAAGAAGAAAAATCAAATAACCAATTATTAGCAAAATTCAAGGAAAATACAGATAAGAAATGGACAAAAATGTGACACACACACACACACACATATATATATATATAGGAACAAAAGCAAATTTATAATTAGAATTTAGGAATATATAACGCAATGAGTTTGTTCGGGTATTGAATCGAAATCAATTACATGCTCACCAAATCAACGAAAAGAAAGAGAGAGGGAGAGAGAGAGAGAGAAGAGAGGGCTACCGATCTTCTATATCGACGACCGTCGTTATCGCATTTGAACTGAAGTGTAAAGCGTTCTGACCGTTGATTCTCCTGCTCAGGAACAGATCTGGACCGTAGATTATAGTATTCCAAACACCCACTCTCATTTTAATTTCTGGAACCTGATTTTTCTCACTAAAATACATTATTTTAAAATTTGTCCATGCTTTTTTTTTTTTTTATGAGATTTATAAATATTATTATAATAATTATAAATTAGATAATAAAATATAAAAGTATATTTTTTAGAATTTCAAGTAGGATTTTACAATTTTTGTGAGAAAATAAATTAAATAGAGAAATTGTGAATAAATTATTTTTTAATTGAGAAATCTACTATAATATTTATTAGGCCTTGTTATTTGAATGACTTTGGACTGTTTGATTGCAGCTTATAAATTCTATATTCTAAACTTTTTTATTTAAAAGTTGAATAATATTTAGTTATTTAGCTTATAAATTAAATTTATTTGTTATTTTCATGTAAGTAAGTTATAAATTTTAAATTAATTTTTTTTAGTAAAAAGTAAACCCCCTTATTTTATTAAAAATTACATCCATGAGATGGATCGGGAGTGATTTGCCCTTATATTGCTTAAAAACTATTAAGGGAACAACAATTATCCGTGCCAAGCTGAGAATTGAAGGGGGTAATTGTTTCTTTATTAGAATATGGTACCCACAATGATAATCAGTGATAGTTGAAGGGGCATCCTGCAATTAAAATGCAGAACTCTTTTGTCCTTTACCGAAACTGTTAAAAAATAATTTTTTCCTTTACTGAAACAGCTAAGAAATATTTAAGAAGCAATTAAAAATGCTTAAATAATTATGAATATTTACAAAATAATTAAAAAATAAACTTAAACATTTTAAATAATTAAGAAATAATTACGAGACAATTACAAAAATTAAATAATAACTAAAAAATAATTAACTAATTAATCATCATTTAACTCTAATGTTCATTTTGATTAAATTAATGTTCTAAACCCATGCAAAAATGGCACCATTTCACAATTTCATCAACTTCATCTCCATTCTCTCACAACCCCAACTCTAACCCTAACCCTAAATCATGACTTTCAATCACAACCCTAACCCTAAATCCTAACTTCATCTTCTTCCACCAAGACTACTCCTCACCGGCGCCGCCCCATTCTTCGCCGCTCAAAATGACCGGCGGTGGTGGTGGTGACCGATGGCCATGGCCATGGTGCGGAGAGAAAGAGATGGAGAGAGAGAGAGGGAGGAGAGGAAATGGAGGTTGAAGGTGGAGATGGGGGGTTTGGCGCGGAGGAGGAGCGGCGGCGGCGAGTGGTGGTTCGATTGCGCGAGACAGAGGGGGAGAAAAGATAAAAATGTTAAAAAAAAGAAAGGAAAAGGGTATAAATGTTCAAAATATTATATTTTGTAAATATTATTAAATGAAAATAATTTGTTCAATTTAGTATATTTGTAAGTTTATTTGATCAATTTACCTGTTTACAAAATCATAATTATTTTTCTCATTTATATTATTTTCAAATGGATTAGTTTTCAAAAACTGGAAAAATGGAAACAAATTGGGAGCGAAAACACGCGAATGAACCGGCGATATTCAATTGACGAACACCGAACATGGTAATTAAAATTTATTGTTTTCAATTTTAGAAACTTTAGTTATCTTTTTTAATCGTGTTTGTGATGAGGTTTATCAGTTTATTAATGGTTTATTTGGGGTTCAAAAAAGGAATTTATTTATAGGAATTATAGTTAAGTGAGAATCCTTTGCCGACTGGATTACCAATGGTAAACATATTCATTAACATTCAGTTTGAGTAATTTTTATACTTTCTCGTTGTTTGGCTTATAGGATATGGTATACTGTTGGAAATAAATATTAAATTTATGTATAATTTGGATAAAATTTTGAAGATGTTGGTCTAAGGTTAGGCGTGACTTCAATTGAAAATAAGATAAGTGAGAGAGTTGTTTGGTTTTGTGGAATCAAGTTCAATACAAGAATTTCTTCTTTGTACAAAATTATTATGTTTTAAGAATAAATTAGTATAAATTGAGAAAAAATTATTATAACTATTTTTAGATAGTACAAGTTCCAAAGATGGATATTAGTCTCTTGTGTGTGCGAGTGTGGGCCATCTCCTTGATGCTTAATCTACCTAACAAATGATCTGATTACCTAACAAATGATCCGATGTGATATCCTATTTTGGTTCCATGTAGCCTATCCCAAATTTTTTATTAACGCTTGGTTGTAGTGTGTTGTATCCATGTATAAGTTTGACCGAAATATGCTTGATGATATGTGTCACTGGCTCTATCATACTGAAGGAGTGGCAGATTCTAACTTCCAAGAAATAAAGTAGTGAAAGGTTCTATGAATTATTTGAGAGAAAAAAACAAAAAGTTTCAATGCCACAGTATGTTTGTCTTTTCCTTGGGGATTATAAATGGGATTTCTGGTGATGATCTTGGAGAGTGGCAACCATTAGTGCATTTGAATAGGTGATATCTCAGAGAAGCTGATCTTGCTAAGCCTCATTGGCTAATTGGCCCACATTTTTAGGTTTCTTCCTAGATTGGGAATAGACTTAATGTGATAGTATGTTTGAATTTTCCTTGTGGATTAGACTCGGGATTTTCTGGTGATCAACTTGGAGAGAGTTGGCAACTGTTAATGTATCAGAATAGGTGATATCTTAGAGAAGCTAATCCCACTATTGCTAAATAGGCCAATTATTTTAGACTGCTTCCTAGATTTGGAATAGACATCAAGCAAACATTCATATGTGAAATGCGAATCACTGAGTACAGTCTATTACTTAATCAATGAATTCATTCAGTAACGATCATTCCCAATGTATTACATCCTTATTGAGATTATCTTGGAGAAAGCAACCACACATAAATATCAGGACATAGTTCATATTTGAAGATAGGCTTATTAAATAGTTTGTGCTGACACTGGTCTTTCTTATGGAATAAGCATTCACTTATATTCAGATGAATCCCTTCGAATCCAAGCACCAGCAGTAATAGTCGGACCTTGAGATTTGGAGCATTTCCTCTGGAGTCATCCTCTCAAGCTCACTTTGTCTCCATTGTGCGAAGTTGTTGCGGTTTTGTGGGTCTGTGGCTAGTGGATAATCTTCCATTATATGGCTTTGATATCTCATCCTCGTGTAAAGCCTCATTGTTGCAACACAATCCTCATAAGGATCTTGTATTCCAGTTTGTATATCATACCTGGAAATAGGAGGCTCCGTCAGTTATGGAATCTTTAAATTTTAAGAAGTTAATGATTTAGGAAAATAAGTGTTAAGTACCCAAGGTATGCTCTTGTGAGATACTTCAGAGAATTGCTGAGCTTGCTTGTTTTCATCAGGGGAGGATACTTTGCTGTGTCTCTGTCAAAAAAGATTGGCGTTTAATAGAGCTATGAATTGGGAGTCAAAACACTTGTCGCCACAAAAGTGTTGCTAACAAACTAGGGACAGTCTAGTGTTCATGGTTGATCTTGGATTTTCTTACATAGCATACCTGATATTTATTGCCGGGTATTCCATGTCCAAACATTTCAGATCATGATCTAATCCATGTCCCACAAGGATCCTTGCTCTTCCACCTCTAGATCGGATCTTCCAAGCTGGTTCGCCATTGCACAGGAACTCCTGGATTTTCCAAGTAACTTGCCTTAATGGCATTGCATCCCTTAAATGTTCTGGACGTATCCCAGTTGTCTCATACCTAAAAATGGGTAAGTTTTTAACTTACTCTAATATGGTCTCCTATGGATTGCCCTTACTTAATATTTAGTATTTTAAATTTATTGTTACCTGTAGTTTGTGACAGGAAGTTGAGGTTTGACATAGGAATGATAAATTATGTTCTCATATTCATCAATGAGGCATACTCTGGCACAAAGATCTAGCGAGCCATCACTGCCACCACCAACCACTTTGCACGCGAGGGCAACCACCTTTGCTCTACTGTTGTTGAGCTTAGTATCATCATTAATGCTCAAGTTAGCCATGCGATACATAAGGCCCTGAAATTATTATAACAAATGTACTTAAATGTGAAAGACAGGTGGCGTAAAAAGTATATGGTGCCTCAATTTGCAATTTCTATTGATATTTACCGCATTGGTGCGTGAGAGTTGACATGTTTCTTGGTGAACCCTAAGAGCATTGCGGCTGCTGAGGATAGTTAGGCAAAGGTCACATCCTCTATCTTTGAAAATTCTTTCACATTCGGCTTTAGGTAGCGGCCCTAAAGGATTAATATGATAAATTATGTGAAGATAATTTTAAACTGAACAAAAGATCACCATTGCTTTTGAGTAAGCAGGAAAAAAAAAAAGAAAAATTAAATGTCAACATGCCATGGGAATAAAAGATTACCTATGAGATGTTCCCTGAGAGATTCAAATGATCGACAATGTTTCCTACAAACTCCACAGGTGGGTTCATGCACAGAGTGATATGAAACCCTCATGTGTTCAACTAGATGCTCCATTTTGTTGAACTGTCTATAGCACGCAGCACACTTGTTCCTGCGAATTACAATATTTATCAATGAGAATAAAGTTTTATAATTGGATGTATTAAATAGATCAAGAAAGTAAGAGCTTGGGAATTGTACCTTGGAGTCTCCTCCATTCTGTTTGTTTCGCAAAGTAGCTAGAAAGTTGAAGCTTTATTCAAGAGAAATGGAGGCTTGAGAGTACACGAGGATAAGAGCTAAGAGTATGCACATATTTATAACAGTATTATGGAAAGAAAAAGAAAATATTCGTATTCGACTTTGAGAAATTATTGCTCAAGGTCTTTAATGTTACTTAAACTTTGGACCTGTCCTTCAGTCAAATGCTAAAGGATATGGTATGTCATTTCAAGTGAGATAAAAATCTTTGATTCAGTCAAATATGTGCTCTTTGGTATGTGCACTGAAGTTTTGTTACAATTCTTTTTCTTACGGTTAGAAGACCTGTGGCATATTGGAGGTTGTTTAATGCTTCAAGTTTAGGAATTACTTTAGATAGATGTAAATCTTTAGTTCCTCATCCCTCTTTATTCTTACAATTTGATCATCAGCAACTCTATCCTTTTTTTGCTAAAAATATGTTAGTTCCCGTTTTGTGGATGATTTGGAACATATAATGTTTTCTATTTTCCCATGAAGTGACTTAGTATACATTATCTACATTTGTAAAAGCAAAAAAATAGTACAAAAATGCAGATGATAAAGTTGACTGGATTTGTCATGAGATTGAGAAAGTTTTTACTGCCCCATGATACTTATGATATCAATATGTTTTAAATGGTGCAGATTTGGTGGCAGAATCTGGATTTTGAGGGGCAATGAGAAACATACAAGAATTTGCAATAAAATGTTGAAGGAAAGGAGAAGGTTTCTTCGTAGGAGCATGTTATTTTTAACATTAATAATTTTCATTACCATTCCTATTTCGTATCACGGCTCATTTGATCATATTGCTAAACAGCCTTAGGAATGTCAATTGGATTGGATTGAATTGGGAATCTCAATCCAAAACAAATCCAAACCAAATGTATTTGATTGGTTTGGGATTGGATTAAAAATAAGTTTGGTTTGGATTTGGATCCAAAATCTAATAATTGGATTTTGTTTCGGTTTAGTTTGGTTTTTGGTTTGTATTAGATCTGGTCCATGCTATATAATCGAACTTTGCATCTCACACTCATGATGAGGTAAAACTATTTTTGAACTCAATACTTGTAAAAAAGTTAAGTTTAGTACTTAACTCTATTCTCTTCTTTTATAACTCCAAAATAATAATTACAACCAATAATTAAAGAAGACTAAACCAAACAACCAAGAATTATAGAAGACCTAACCCTAACCGTCCCAGACTAAATTACCTAACTAGCAAGATAAAAAGCCCCAACTAAACAACGCTATTAACAAATAAACTAACTAGAACACTAAATAATATGTTTTCATTAACTTAAATAGAGAAAGAATAAAAAAACCGCAGAAGAATAGCCGTAGACAACTAAAATAACTCAAACTTGGGGAAAAAATTCTCTTTATATGCAATATATGAAGACGTGCGTGTAGACTCTATACACTCTCGGACACACGTGTGAGAGAGACATGAGGAGCCATGCTTGTACATTTTGACTCTAATAATTGTACATTTTTTCTTGAACTCCCCCATTTTGACTTTAATAATTGTTCACTTTTTCTTGAAAAGTTATTCAACCATTTAAAATTTAGAAATAAAAATAAATTTGTTTACAATTTTCAAAAATATATGATTTATATGTACTTTTAATTGTATTATTGCATATTTGAGTGTACAAAGAAATCACAGACACAAAAAAATAATTACTAAAGAAACATATTTTCTATTGAAAAGAGAAATGGATTGAAATGGTTTGAGTAATGGTTTGGTTTATTTTGGTTTTGGGTTGGTTTTGTATTGGGTTTGAAATATATGGGTTTGGTTTGGTATAGGTTGAAAGGCATTTTGACTTGGATCTAGATTGGGTTACTTGATTATTGGTTTAGTTTGGTTTGGACTGAATTAATTGTCATCCCTAGGCAACCTCAAGCCATTGCTAGCAATTTATCACATTCTAACCCAATATGATAAAATATTCATCAGACAATGCTACAGTCCCAAATTCACAGAACTTTGCAAAAGTTTATACTAATTTCTCATCATCACAAAATTTGAGTTCTTAATCAAAAGATCCATATAGCCAAATCTCAAACAACTGCTACCTTGAGTAGTTTATCATGTTCTAATCCGATATGATATAATCAATCAAAGTAAAAAATGTTCCTCTGTTTTTTCCAGAATTTGAACTAATTTTATACATAAGAATGCATACGAAAGGTTGCTAAAAGAAAAGAGTTTGTCAAACAAATCTACTTTGCCCCACTTAGATTCCCCAAGACAAAAGAAGAACCAAACAGGCATAACAGTCCAAAAGACAGAAAATAAATGATAAAACAGCAGAGCACCTAATAAGGCTATAATAAGTCATTATCATATCTCAGAAACGTATCAATCTATGAATTGTAACTCAACTCTGTTGACTAACAAAACTTGAGAAAATTTTCATACTCATAACAAAGAAAGCTCCTTGGGTTGTAAAGGGCTAAGAAGTAAAATGAGACCAATTTTTAGAAATTCAACTTAAGACAAGCATGAATTTTGGCACGTGTTGAAATTGACAAAAAAATAAAAGAGGGGAAAAGAAAGGAAATTTCAAAAGCAAGTCTTCTGGAAAAAAGAGAGAGACGAACAAAAGGGATCTAATAAACAAATTTTGATATTTCTTTGCTTTTCCAATTTTAAGTGAAAAAGTAGCTTCAAAAGAATTTATTTTTGATATCCCCACATCAATTTCTTAAATTCCCCTCTAAAAAATCACTGCCAAAAGAATTTAGCATTTAACTTTTCTTTTCCCCATTTGGCCTTCTTCTGAATACCCTCCATTTTCCCAGTGGCAAACATAAAAAAAGAAATTAACTTTAGAACAAATATAACAAGAAGAGCAAGACGCCAAAGAGTATTCTTTCTCATTTGATTTCTAGATCGGATTAACAATTTCATGCTCACAGTAATGTTTCCCAATAATCCCCTAAAATTAGTGAAATAATCATATCAGATAATAAATCGTAGTACAATTTACCCTAAAGAAAGTACAGTTTTGGTGAAAAACTAATATTTTTATAGAAAATTTTTGAATGCCAGATCTTCCATTCAGAAACCTATGTAGTAATTTTCTGAGATTTGAAGCTACTGTTGTGAAGCTTTGATGTTCTAGATTTTTCAATGGTTGAAGTTTTGTTTGGTTGCATCTTTTTTGTCATAAAAACTACTTTTTTTTTTTTGTCTAGATCCGTCTTATAATTTTTAACTCGTTTAGGCAAAAAATAAAAACACGCATGCCAACTTGTGAGAAGAAAAAAAATAATTGAGACTAAGAGTTGTGACCAAAAAAACCCTGAACGAGAGAATAGAAAAATAGGAGAAATATTAGTTTGAATGGTCTATTTTCCCTCTAAATTTCCCATTTTTTTAGCAGCCAAAAACAAAATCCAAAAATTCTCCCAAAAAATAAACTTAAAAATAAGGGGGAAAAAAACACATACGTAGGGTTTTGGCAACCGATCTTCCAGAAAATTGCATAATCCCACTGGTTCACACCACACAGCGTCTTCAAAGCCTCTTTCAACAAATACCCCATCGCTCAAACCCAAAACTTCACTTACACTAATATATGTATATATATAAACAGAATAGATATAGAGAGAGGAGGACTTTAACGGCGCATTCCTTGACAGCTGAGCCCCGCCGCCTAACTCCCGCGGCACGAGCCTCGCCCCGCCTGTTTCGTCCTCAATCCGCCGCTCCTCTTTCTCTCTGGATCCAAGTTCACTAAGAACATCCTCCTGCAGGCCATCTAGAGAGAGATAGGGGGAGGGAGAGAGAGAGAGTGAGTGAGTTTGTGCCCTAGAGAGATGGGAGAGAGATTTTGAGGCGGAAAATTACTCTATTCCGCTAGCGAAGAGCTTGCAACTAGCTGTAAATTTCTCCATTTCAGCTCAAAAAATCGGGATTTAAATAATTAATTAATAGGAGATATGATAAATCTCTCTCTCTCTCTCTGTTCTTCTTCTTAGTTCTGTTTCTCTCTCTTGTTTCAGGTGAGTGGTTGTCTCGGATGCAGAGGGAGGTGGAGGGTGATGATATATAAATGCGATATACAATTAGGGGCGGATTGAGAATATCCAGAAATGCCCTTGGAAGTAAGGAAAAATTACGGCTGCACCCCTCTGATTGTTTTGTCGGTTTCCTAGACGCTTTTGGGATGTGTTTTGTACCGTCCTGTCCGCAAGCATTTTCCTTTTTTCTATAAAACCGAAATTGTTAAGTATTAGGGTAAATTACACTTCCCCCCATGATGTTTTTTATAATTTCATTATACCCCCGAGGTTTCTGAACATTACACTATTTTTCCACGATATTTGTATATTCATTGCACCTTTCTCACAAAGTTTTTGGGGATAAAGTGAAAATCATTTTGACTACTTTAAATGACTCGTTAATTACCAAAATACTCCTAAGATGTTGCATATTCTTTAGCTTTTATTCTTTCAAAAATAGAATGAGCATTCCCTTGTTTACCAATAATATGGCCGGTTTGACTAACGCAAAGTTTTAAGGAAAATTCAAAACATATCTTTTTAAAAATTAATCGAATATACATTACCAAATCTTCCCTTATTTATTATCTTATTTACTTCAATCGTAATGATAAGGATGTAAATTTTGAAATCTGTTTAAATTTTGTAATTAGTTCACATAAAAAAATAAAAATAACCATTTATTTATAGGTATCCCACAAAAAAATTGTACTTATTATTTGTGGACGAATTGAGAAGATAAATAAAATGTTTCCCTCAAAATTATGGTATATCTCTAGTTTTCTTCAAGGCGATAAAATAAGGAAAATATGATATTTTTATATCTAAGTCAAACTTGTATTCCATTTTAGTTAAAAAAATATATTATATAATTTAAGATATTTTGCGGGTATTCTAAAATATTTAGAAACCTCATGGGGGTAAACTGCAATTTACCATTGTTGTCATTACGGAACATTAATGAATCATTAGTGCAGATACAAAACGAAACTGTTCCATAGATTAGAAAACTTGTAAACATGGTTTAAATGGAATTGCTCTCTCATCATTTTCCATTTAGAGATTTCCTTTATTATTTCTTTTCAATTGTACATTTAAAAAATTAATTAATCTTTTAATTATATATATTTTTTTATTTTATCTCTAATAATTGATTATGGTGACATATTTTGAGTAGTTAATAAAGGATAATAAAATAAATATTATTTTTTCTCTATAATTAAGATCAATTAATAATTTTATTAATCTATGTATTCTAATATAAAATAATAAGAGTAGTTAAAAAGAAATAGAGAGTGTCATTAAATATTTTAAAATGTTAAGTTCGGACTAATTTATCAAGTAATTTTCTCAAACTCTTTGATCCATAATGAATAAGTCTTAAACATTAACATAAGGTTTGTATACGAGCCGCGACCCAATAAATCCCCCCCTCGGCTCATCAATTGCTAAGGCTACAATAAAAATATTTTTTTAAAAAGAGTAAGTTTACTTATATAAAAATAAGATTTCGAAATTAATCATAAAAGATCATCTCTCCATTAAATCTATTTTTTTTCAATATATATAACATTATATGTAATTAATAAACTTTTGTTTTTCAGACAAGTAATACATTTGTTTGACAACTTTTCCATTTATAGTAATATTATAATAATATTTATCTTTCATTAATGTATGAAATTTCTTCTACGTAATGAATGTCCATCATCTTATAAATATAATACTTATATAATGGAGATAAATCAGATAATAAAAAGTTTGGACTCATTTCTTCTTGGGATTGCTTTTGACTCCTTTTGTAAACAAGCTGGTCTTGACGAAAATAATATGCACCACTAAATAAACAACACGATCCTCAGGTCCTCTGAACTAACAAGGTTGTTATCTTTTTTTTCCACAAAACTAATCATTTGATAGATATGAAATCACTTCAAGATGGGGTATCGCTTCTCACGAAAATAAATTATGATTTTCCACACTTTAATTTCAAGAATTTTATAATACAATATCACGAGAAAACTAAATAATAAAATTGTAAATATATAAGAAATCAATTAATAAAAAAAATTTCATTACTCAATACATTTATTAATGACAATATTTTTTATCGAAATCAATCGCCCAAAGTATAAATGACAAGTGAAGCAACAAATGTAATGATCGAGAACATGCTCGATCGCTCGATAAAAAAGACTACATGAAACTAAATTAATATACTCTTATGTTTAAGTTAAATTAAATTACACTCACCCCTAGATAAAAAGAAATCTATGTTTGAAATGATTTGTGGAGAGTTTTCTTTCAAATGTCTACATTAGAGTTATAAGAAAAATTACAAATAATTTTCGGTAATCATTCTTTCAAATACGAACTTCAAGCCATGCCGCCAATATTCAAGTTATGTTGCCACTATTCAATTTATTGGTACCAAATTAATTATAATTTAAATTCAAAATTTTGATATATGATATAAAGAAAAGTAATAAAAAAAAAATATAAGTCTCAAATCGTCTTGTTTCATTTGAATAACTAGTGTAATTAAAGATTACAAACAATTATCAAATTAAATCGTCTAGCATATAACTAGCATATTATAAATATGTGAAAATATAACCATTCGACTCGATGAACAAAATAATAGTACTACTCAGCAATATTCTTATAATAATCTACTACATATGTAGTATATATATATATATATATACATTAGGTGTGCATCAATTATTCAATGAGTGTGTTTCGACACGCTATACGCGAATCGAACACGGTGGTGTCACTTATAAATATATATATATATATATTTTATATGAAGGTGAAAAATTATACTTATTTAGTAATACTTGTATCATAGCTGCGTCAATCTTTTTGTATTTGCCAATAAGGCAGAACTGACATATTTGTCAAGCTCCCTCCATCTAATTTCCCACATCTGTTTAAAATTAATGGGATGATTTCTATTTTAATATTATGTAATTATTAAAAAATTTAGTAATTGATATTATTTTTTTAATAATTATTATGGCCTAGAATAAGACAAAATTAACAAGAATATATTTATCATTTATATCTTATTTCAAATTTACAAACTCAATTTTTTATTTGGACATGAAATTAAATGTTTTGTCAAACGATTAAATTGCTTGTAAAGTGAATATTTCATAATTTTGGACTTACTTGTTTACAAGTTTTACGAGAAAGAGACTATTTTTCGTTGTCTTTTCATTTTCCGCCTCTATTCAAAAAAACAAATAACCCACTTTAAACAAGTGGGCTCTTGGTGGGCCCATTATCATCACTGCCCCGTCAGAACTTTGTTCTCAAAACCTAATATTTTAAAAATAAAAAAATTAGGAAGAGGAAAAAAATAAAAGGATTTTGCCTGGTGGAGTTGCTGTCACGATGACGTCATAAATATTTACCCTAGTAAAAATTACGGGAGTGGTTAGGGGTTTTGCAGCTTTGATCATGTGAGCGGAGGACCACGGAGATTACTGTGTCCGAGCACTGGAAACGAAACACGTGTCCTTGTTGCCCCACCCCCCTTCATCATTACTTTTAAGGTTTTTTGTTTTTGTTTTTCTTCTTCGGAAACTTTGTTTCCAATAAGTCTATTTTAAATTTTTTGGTTTAGGTGTGACATCCAATTTGGTTTTATGTCCAAAATAAATTTTCATATTTGTTTTAATTTGTCAAATATATTAGAAGCATAGGACCAATTTGGGTGTCACGTTTATTCGATAAAATAATGGATAAGCCATGTGTTCTTGTTTGGAAGTCATTTTAGTTGTTTTCATTTATTTCTATTTAGTTGTGGCCGTAGATGGTTTAATATTTATACACGTGGAAAAGGTGGAAGATAGTTGACCTGCAAATAAAAGAGGTTTATTCAATGAAATAATAAAATTACAAAAATGGAGTTATGTGATCAACAAAACATGCTTCTTTGTTGGCAGGTAAAAGAGTTCAACAATACCTCGAAAAAATTAGAGAATTTTCAAAGCAATACTATGAAGTTTATATCAGCAGCCACTCGAAATACTTTTTTTTTTTTTTGTTATAAAACATTATGTGTCACGCCCTGGAATCTCTAACCTACTCAAAGCAAGCCCCGAACCAATTACAAATCCCAACGGGTGAGTATTTTCTCTTTTTAAAGAAAAGGAAAGGAAAAATATAGGTTTTAGGATAGTTTTACGAAAAACTGACAATGAGAAAACACGACAATCAACAACCTATCCAAATATTCATGC